>JACXGM010007457.1:0-30632 GCA_016801145.1 Umbra pygmaea
GCCAGAACAGCCCATAACTAGTTCTGTAACATTATGAAACACTACATGAGAGCCAGAACAGCCCATAACTAGTTCTGTAACATTATGAAACACTACATGAGAGCCAGAACAGCCCATAACTAGTTCTGTAACATTATGAAACACTACATGAGAGCCAGAACAGCCCATAACTAGTTCTGTAACATTATGAAACACTACAAGATGCCCCTGGCCACCTACATTTAGTCTATTTGTGCTATGTTACATGACTTGCTGGACAGGGAGTGGATTTTAGCAAAGCACGAGCTAGCAAGGTCCTTTTGGGCAGGGTTTGTCAGTTTATGGGGAAATGACAACTATTGTGAAGTGGATGCTGGCGACACCCCAAACAAAAACATTTTTAGCAATGCTGGTCGAGCAAAGTTTCTTTTCAATGAAATTCATATTATGAAGCTTTTAAGATACCAGGCCAAAAACCCCAAAGAGCAAGCAACATTGAGAATTGAAGCACAGGGGCTAGGAAAATCTCCCCAGTAGATGGAACTTAGAACACCATCAAGAGGAGAGGCCAGACTGTGGCTAAGTGCCATTCCCTTCCTGTTTAGAGTGGAAATGACAACCTGATCTTAGAGATTGAAACACTCAAGCCATCTGCCTCCCTGTTCATCTGCTGACCCCGAACAACAGAAAGGGCAGGGATTGACATTAAGGCTTGTCCGGGACAAGTAGTCGGGCAAGTAGAATTAGGGCCCGAAATGAATATCTCGATATATTTTGTAGCTTTAACGACTAAAGATATATATCTCGATATTTATTTATTTTTAAAGTTTGGAAAATGTGTACAATTCAATTTTCTTTATTAAAATTAACAAGTGAAGAATTGGACTTTCTTTGTCAAAGAGTTGTGCAAGACACAGATATGGTTTTGGAACATTTACCAATCTCTGTCAATTTAATATTCAAATCAATAATAGTAAACTAATAATGTTCAATCATATTGGATGTGGTGAGTAAGTATGACAAACAGAGCTGGGCAATATGGAAAAAATCTAATATCACAATATTGTGGACCAGATTGCTCAATATCGATATTGCGGCGAAATTGTAGGGTTTACAATTGGTGCTTACAAAGAAATATTGACACATTGAAATTTTTGATAAATAATCATCATTGATGTGTATATAATAACTAAGTGGGGTAAATGCAAATAATTGAAAAGCTAGAACAGTCTGGTAATTTCACAAAATTACATCACTTTACTGTAATCCAGCCTTTAAAACCAGGAAAAGATAACACTTTTGTCATATCACAATATTACGATATCCAAAATCTAAGAAGATAATCAGTCTAATATCACGGTGTCGATATAATATCAATATAATATCGATATATTGCCCAGCCCTAAGTAGAATGTACACTTTTAAAAAATTTACTTTTTAAACAAGTGCAGAGTTTGAGCTAAACGACTTCAAAACGCTCTGCAATTGGTGACTCATAATGTATTTTTTGCTATGTGTGTGTGAGCCTTAAACCTAAAGTTATTCAGTTTCTGACTTTGTTAAATTTACATAAAGATTGAAATGCAACTGCTTGAGAAGAATATTCAGATTCAAGTACAAGTGGCAGATATTCTGCAGAAAAATTGACTTGGTTACCATGGTAACCTTAAGGCAGTAGCTAAAATTATTTTGTCACCTCTTTGTCTAAGTCACAAAGGTTTACAGAAATGCAGCAGTTTACCATGCTTTTTCTAACTGGGAATACATAAATTATGAGAAACTTGTCAAACATATTGGCCAAATTATCTTATTGACTGGTAGATAATTTATCTACATAAGTGGTCCTCAAACCCTTCCACGGAGGGCCTAGTGTATGCAGGTTTTTGCTTTTACCTTGTACAAGCCTGATGGAGTAGCTCACTAATTGGTTAGTAACTCCCCTCACCTGGCAGTCTAGGTCCTAATTATTTTCTAATTGAAGGGAAAGACCAAAAACCAGCATACACTAGGCCCTCCATGGAAGGGTTTGAGGACCACTGATCTACATTATCTGTGACCAAAATGTTAGCTTGAGGCCATGTTCTAAATGTGACACTTCACATTGAATCGGTACTTTGAAGAGAATCTGAACTGGCTAGTCTTTCTAGATAATCTACAGTAGATGCCATCGCAAAAATCACAAAATCCCTCCCTGAATACAAGGAAAAAGAAATGTAATGTACTTTTTACTATATATTCCCTGGTTTCGACATAACACATGGAGAGAGATGCATTTGTTTCCCAGAATTACAGACATGCATGTTAATTACAATACTTGAAACGTCTGCTTCGGACAAGTAAAAAAAAAAACGGCCAATAAAGTTCAAGTCAACCCCTGAAGGGTATACGTACTGTACTGTCCACTGCTTGTCTGATAGATTGGGCATGATGTGGGCATTGTGACTGTGGTGATGGCAGGGGCCGAGTCGTCCTCTGATTTCTCCTCCTCAATACGCGGGACTGCCGACACGTCTGATGACAGGTCATTCAGGATTTTCCTGCAAATGGGAAATGGTGCAGACACAATTTAGCTTGAAATTACAGAAATGCAGTGTCTGGGTTGCATAGTTTGGGGTCCGTGTTCTGCTACCCTACGGAGGCTGCCCTACCTGTAGGATGGGCGTCTGGATAAGATCTCCCTCCTCTTCTGGGAGTCTGTGACACTGTCCACTGACTCTTGGGAATCCTGGGAGTCCTCTGCAACCGTTGAAATCTGTCACAGAGAAGAGTTTCTAAGTATCACATAATGTCAAGCAGAGTTGGAAAAAGTATGAAGTTGGAAAGAAAAAACAGCTGATTTTGGCTCTGTTCACCAGTTCTGTAAAGTTTTTTAGATCAACCAGGTTTCGACGCTCACATGGACCAAGGTGTTTTGGAAATGTTCTATTAATTATTCTGAAAAACAACTGGACAAAGCAGTCAGGCCCAGGCTGTGTAACACAAAATGGTAATGATTGGATTTTTTGTGTAAATACTTTGATGACCGTGACCTAAAATTAAAAATGAAGGTTGATGGTATATTGGTAAGCATGTATGAATTGGAGCTAGATAGGTGATATAACTATCGATCTACTAATCATTGAAAATATCAGTAGAAAAGATGTGAAATTAGCTACCGAATGGAAGGCAATAATAGCTGATTTAGCATGTCTCAGTTGTGCATATAGTGTGATCCTTTCAATTTAATTTACAAATGTATCAATGACAGATTATGGTTAAATCTTGACCTACTGAAGCAAGACAGGGCATATTATAGCTCTCAGATAATATTGTGACTCATTGTCAAATCTACGAGTCAAGGTGTATTGCTAGCTAGTAGACCAAGGGCTAAGCTAGCTGGCTAGCTCTCATGTCTCATTTGTGCATATTGTGTGAAGATTTCTTTGAACTTCATTTCAAAATATATCAGAGACCGATTATGGTTAAATCTTGACCTACTGAAGCAAGATACGGCATATAGCTTTTGAACCATTTTTGACCCGTTGTAAATGTTACAGTGTATTTACTAGCTAGTAGCTTACTAGCATACGCTGGATTCAACATCACCGAAGTGACTCGCAGGCGCAAAGTTCTGTTTTCTATAAACAAATTACAGAAAAAGCAGTGTATGACAAATTACTCTAGGGTAACATATATTTAAAATACTATATTTAAGAAAAATTACTCTGAAATTGTCCTTTAAGACCAATTAAGAATTCATTTTTAACCAGGTAACCAGTTTATAGCCAACTAGTAATCATTCGAATAAAATCAAAGAGTGAAAAATTATTAATTAATTATGGTCACTTGTTAGTAATGAACACCATTTATCTGGTAATTTATGTATTTCATCATTTTCCCAAAGTTGGTAAACCCAGCTGAGTACTTTTAACTTTGCTGCACTTTTTTGTCCAAGCCACACTGAACTTCGCAAGAAGGTAGACTGCTCCTGATATTGTCCTGTTGCTGTTTTGAGTATTAGGACCAGCGTGTTCTGGTGAACTACCTCTAACTAACTGATGCTGACTCACCTGGACCGTCTGCACCGGTGGTGACTGTATGACTGAGGGCTGGGCTGCCTGGATGACCCCGTGCACTTGCACTGTCTGGCCGTTAGGCAACTGCACCAGGGTGACCGTGGCTCCACTTGAGGACACCTGCGCTGCAGCCATGGATACCTGCAAGCCAACAGAGACCATCAAAAACCATGTCTGTGAAAAGCATTTGAGAGCCTAGTTCACTCTCAAACCTAGAGGTTGTGGTTGACTCCGTAAAACACGCTGCCACTCTTTCCTATTGAGCCTCAGGGCTTAGCTGGTACAGCTCTGGAAGAAATTAAGAGACCACTGCAAAATCATCAGTGTCTCTGGTTTTACTATTGATAGGTATTTTGTTTGGGTAAAATTTCTAATAAAATATTGTCATTCAGAGCATTTATTTGCAGAAAAGGACAACTGGTCAAAAGAACAGAAAAGATGCAGTGTTGTCAGACCTCGAATAATGACAAGAAAATTTGTTCATATTAATTTTTTCAAAAGAACAATACTAATAAGTTAACTTACAAAGAGCTCAGAAATCAATTTTTGGGGCATAATAATAATAATAGTCTTTCATGCGTCTTGGCATGCTCTCCACCAGTCCTTCACATTGATGTTGGGTGACTTTATTCCACTCTGGGTGCAAACATTCAATAATTCAGTTGTTTGATGTGACCATCCATCTTCCTCTTGATCACATTCCAGAGAATTTCAATGGGATTGATTTAAGACAAATTTTCAAGTGGTCTTTTAATTTTCCCAGAGCTGTAGTTCAACTGAATCCAATCCGATCAACCAATGCTCCCCACAATCTCAGGTGTCATCACAGTGAACACCAAATGGCAAATCTTGTCGTACCTGGAAACTAACAATCTAAGCGATTCCTGACAGGGCTCTATCGTAGAATTCCCCCGCACATCTCCTCCACCAATGTTCTTTGGATCTGTGTCAGCCCCACATCCAAAACGTTAACATTTTTCCATTTATGTCTACCAGATGCTCTTAACCAGAGTGACTAACAGTAAGTTCAGGGACATCCCACTTGAGCAACAAAGTTAAGTGCTTTGGACACAACATTTGGCAAACAACATTTGGCACAGTCAGGAATCAAACTTCCGACTACCAGTCTGACACTCTAACCACGGAGCCATCTGATGCCCTGCATTTAAAATATGCACTATACTTTGCTCATGTCCCTGTGTCTAGATTGCTTCATATATTGGTCCTATAAAATATGTAAATGTGTAGATCAGGGGTCTCAAACCGGTTCCACATAGGGCCTAGTGTCTGCAGGTTTTCACTTTTACCTTGTACCTGACAGATTAGGTCACTAATTGGTTAGGATCTTCCCTCACCTGGCAGTCTAGGTCTTAATTCTGCTGTAATTGAAACGAGAGACCAAAAACCAGCATACACATGGCCCTCTGTGAGACCCCTGGTTTACATCGAATGTAAATTAATGTATAGGGTATACTCACCCCATATGCTATGTTCATATATGCTCACTACACATATGTGGTTGTAAATCAACTGAAGCTAGATTCTGTCACTTTATATAAATGTTCATTTGTCATTTAGCAGACCCTCTAACCCAAGCGACTTAAAAGTTAGTGCATTTATCGTAAGATGGCTATATAGAAATCGCATTGACTAAGCAGACCTTCCTCCTGCTTAGCTTGTCAGATCAAACACACCTGATTGTTATAAGCAACATATTGTTCCAAAAAAGAAAAAATTATTATTTCTGTGACTCTTCACCTAAGTGTTTTCCGATCTATATTGCACAAATAATCGCAAGCGCAGTATTTTGTTGAAAAATCGTTTTTTTATTTGCCACATCGTGCCACCCTACATACACACACTGACGTATTATTTGAATCTGGGGATAGATAAAGTTTAATTTTGCGTTTCAGGCAACGTCGATGAGCGTACCTGTGCAAGGGTGGCAATCTGCTGGGCCTCAGACTCAGAAACCGCTGTTTCACCCCCCTGCTGTGAATCTGCGCCTGCTTCCATTGTCATTTAGTTGGCTGGATAGAAGGGTGGGGAACTCTGGAGAGCCTGTAAATTTTTACACAAAAAACGTAAATGCTGGATATTGGTGTGTTTTTATGTACTGTATATGGTTAAGGTTGTGTCTGTTGCAAACTTATTAGACCAGTTATTTGTTGAGGTGATTTGTTGTATACAGCCAGACATGCAGTGCATAACACCTTTATTTTCAGTTTATTTTATATTTGAAAATTAATATTTATGGCTATGTAAATGTTAGAAAATAATATTTTTACCCCATCTGGTGGCACATTACTGTATAACAACGGAATAAAATTCAGGGTGGCCACTCCCCTCTCACGAGAAAAGTAAAATTAAAAGAAAGTTATTTTTTAAAAGTGGCGTAAATTTACCAGTTTCTATTATCCTGACAGATTTTAAGGCATCATCATATTGATTTATTGTGCACGCGCAAAGTTGTTGCTTGGAACCCTTGTCGTCCTCGTGCACACGCATCATGACTAATGTTTTAATTCACTGTTTATCTTCACCCATCAGGTACCTAAAGTAAATTAGCTATACACTAGTTTCAACAAGACCACGAAACCTAGCTGTGTATGTTGCAAACACAACTTTCTGGTTTAAAAACACAATTTTCAAAGTACTGTAGCTACATTATTATCAGCAGTAGCTACGTACAGTACATGTCGACACTTGCTAACAAGGTATTATTGCCGCCTTTTTCCCAGGTAGCCAAGATAGCATAAGTATGGCATAGCGAACTTGTATGCACAATCAGCAAACACTTACTGTACTTCTGCAATAAATAAATACACGTTAAATGAAATTACACGAAATCTAGCTAATTTAAACTGAAGTCCACAATGCTGCTTATTATACTGAAGCTAGCAAGCTAAACTACAGTAAGTTGCTAGTCCCCGCTACAGCCACGTTACAAAGCTATTATTATCATCGATGGACCAAAGAAATTGTATATTCAATGTATTAGGTTTTGTTAAGTAAACTATGCGACTCAAATGACATTTTCGTGATC
The DNA here is from genome assembly GCA_016801145.1 of Umbra pygmaea. Lineage (NCBI taxonomy): Eukaryota > Metazoa > Chordata > Actinopteri > Esociformes > Umbridae > Umbra > Umbra pygmaea. The sequence goes on from JACXGM010007457.1 coordinate 7,081, forward strand.
AAAGTTTTCTAAATTGTCATCGGCTAACTCATGCCAGACACCACGCTGTACTCAGACTGGATACCTAGCAGCTACATCAGCTTTGGATGGGAAAATGTCTGCAAGCAACACCGTTGGCTGCCAATATGCAAACATCCAGCTACCGCTAGCTAGCTAACTATGGATGTGTGATCACCAGTCTATTTAACTACGTTTCAAAATCTGCCAAACAAAACGCTGATGACATATTAACAAGGATGTAGATTTAACTTGGTGGTATGGCTGTATGTTTAATGTTGATTAAAGACCCACTCCCATTAGTTCAGTTTCATTCTCACATAGCTGGCTGACTAGCTCTGCAGACTGACTCATCGTATGCCTCTGCACAGCCGCCGCCATGATCTCTTTGTTAGATTTGGACAGATTTCTCCAAAACCCCTCTCAGAGCCTTCTTCTATCTCCCTCTCCCGCAACGGATGCTTATCCTCTTACCCGACACAGACTGGCTTCGTCACTCCCGGGTCCTCGGAGCTCCACTTTTATTCAGACCGACACGTAAGAGACCGCGTCAGGCTACACCTCCGTCGCGTCACCGAGAACGAACAACAACACGGAGAACGAGAGAGAGGACAAAACTCATCTCTATCGACAAGGCTCGATTCTGTGCGAAAATTGCCGAGATTTAAACGAAGGATGCCGACTGGTTTTTACGAACATTAGCGGAAGTTCACGAAACTTAGGCCTTATTGAGAATGCGCATGTTTAGTTTGTGCGCGTTTCAGGTTTACACCATAGAGAATGATAGAAAACGTCTCACACAATAATGGTATGTTTTTCATGCGCATTGAGTACCGTAATCTCAGTGTTTAGGTCTCTTTTTAAGTTCATGAATGGTTGATTCCTTTTGATGACCCGTTTGAAAATGTTACAATAAAACTTATTTTCCCGATGCTAAAACGTTATTTTTGCCTTTATGATTGATTATGGTTTCCATTAACCATAAGAACAATGTAAACATTGTCAATATTGTAAGCATTGATTTATGACAAAGCTTTGTGTAGATGGTTTTAAAATAAAACGTTGACAACATAAATTGTACATAAAGGTTTTGCAAAGTGGCCACGCAGAATGTGTCAGATGAGATAATAAACAACACTATTATTTGCCAGTAAGTTTTTTTAATTGAAATTGTATATTTAAATCATTCTCAAATTTGAAATATTGCGAGATTTATCAAGATTTTTGCCAAACACTGAAAAGCCAAATAAATGCAGTACATTTTAAGAAGGGCATATATATGTAAATATAAGACTGTTGCAAATGATTATCCAAATAATAATGAATTTTAAAACTGCTTGCCATTTTGATACCAAAATATGGGGAACCAGCATTTTTGCCCAAGTGGGGGCAGCAGAACTCTGTGCTTCTGTCTGTAGACCTACTGCTACACTCAAGTCACAAATCAGTAATTGGTAATCAATCTGTAATACAATACTTAAAAAATAAAAGTCCTCAATTTCTTTGATAACCTCCATCTCTGATTTGTTGAGGGAGAAAGGTACCATATATTTTTACTGTGTTTAAACAAAACATCTTATGATGTCAGAATTGCTGTGCCGAGGTTATTGAGTTTCAGTTTCAGCCTTTTACTTCCAGAAACCATAAAAACAGACATTTAGTAAAGATCAAATTTAGAAAATCTGACATGTTTTATAATACATTATATTGACCCTAAGCTTTGGCAGCTGGTGCAAATCCTGAGGGAAAATGGCACATCAAACAGATTTATGAGAATGACCTTTATGAAGAGGGTCAGTAGCTTTTAAAATAAAATAAAAACATAGATTGAATGTTATAGCTTACAAACATACACATGCACACAAAATGCACCCACATTCCACAAACATGCAGTGATTGACCTTGAGCTGGCAGTGGAATTGCTCAGTGTCTCTCTCAGAAGAGCCCCCGCTGTGCTGCTCCCCAAGGATTGTGTGTGTATGTATGTGTGTGAACTCACATTTACTACAACGCACAGCAACACTATACACAGTCTCCTCTAAGTCCCATCTGTTTTACCTGTGCCGATTTAGACCATGCCATTTGATCAAGGCTCATTAATTGTAAGGGGGAGCCCATACAGAAACTAAATGTTTAGCTTAAAAATCAGAACATTCAATTGCAAACTGGTTCGAATGGATGATGCATGATATTGTAAATCCCTAAATTGTGTTCATAGTTTCCACATTTTATTTGCACGGTGCATAAAACATGTAGAGAAGTCATCAGAATGCAGAAACTAAGGACCATATTCTATAGTGAGCTCCACTTTAGGTAGAGGCCGCAATCTGCTAGGTATTCTTTTATTTTAATTTTATTTATCTTTTATTAACTTACCGGGTAAGCTGATTGAGAACTAATTTTCATTTGTGATTGGGATATGGCCAAGAAAAGCATGACAGTGCAAAGACAAAACGAAGTAACACACCATCCCCAAAAACTTAAATGAAACACAAATACAATTGGTCCAAAAGATGCGGTCAAATCAGAAAATGAAATCAATAAATACAGCAAAGGTGGTAGTACACATAGAGATAAAATTACATCAAGAGACCCACAGCTCCGATGACACAATTGGTGGTGGGTCTACAGGGGCCAGGTCTATGAAATGGAACCATGGTGCCAAGACAACAACCTCACCCTGATTGTCAGATAACCAAGGAGCTGATCGTGGACTACAAGACTCAGAGAGGAGAGCACACCCCTATCCTCATCAATAGGGCAGAGCTGGAAAACGTACAGAATTTCAAGTTCCATGGGGTCCACATCAACAAGGATTTAACTTGGTCCACACACAGATACAACTGTGAAGAAAGCACAGCCTCTACACAATGTATAAGTAAAGACCACAATCACCCAAACAGTAAACTGTCCATGTCACACAGTAAGTGGTAGTGGAGCACCAATAAACAGAAGGACATTATCTACCCATAAGCAATAAGACTACTCAACTGGCACACACAGCTGTGTATATACTCTTTATTTTTCACTGCTACTAAATCCTTAAATTTCTTACCCATGTACATTGTTCTATTGTTGTATTATTATTAATCTTATTTATTATTCTACTATGCCAGTTTACATCGCTAGGAAGGGCATTCGTAACCAATCATTTCACTGTAATAGAAACACGGTGTACAAGCTACGTCATGAGTGTTTCGAGCCTGACTATGGGTTCTCTGACTTTCCCCGGATCTTTCAACGGGATTTGGGTTAGATAAATCAGATTATCTCTCCTGCCACTTAACTCTCCAGCGACTCCTTGTGTGCAGATCGGGCGCCTGTAAAATCAATTGCAGAAGTATAGTTGGTGTGCATAATTAACCTGACTCAAGGCTTCCGTGTTAAATGAGCAGTGCAAAAAGAATTGTCCGCTGGGCGACATGTGGTTAAATGAACCATGTGAGCGCCCCTCACCATCCAATGTCTGTCCAAGGACTTGACAAGGCAGGGTTAGTGGGAAATGGGAGGGTAGAAAAATAGTGAAAAAATAATTAAAAAAAACATGTTGTAGTCCCACTACATCCCAAAGGTGCTGAATTGGGTAGAGATCTGGTGACTGTGGGGGCAATTTTAGTACAGTGAACTCATTGTCATGTTCAAAAAAACTGTTTGAGATCATTTGAGCTTTGTGACATGGTGCGTTATCTTGCTGGACATAGCCATTAGAAGATGGGTACCCTGTGGTCATAAAGGGATGGACATGGTCAGCAACATACTCAGGTAAGCTGTGGAATTACACCGATGCTCAAATAGTACTAAGGGGACCAAAGTGTGCCAAGAAGATTTCTCCCACACACTTACACTACTACCATCAGCCTGAACCATTGATAAAAGTCAGGCAACGTTTTTCCAATCTTCCATGAAAATTGTAGCCTCAGTTTCCTGTTCTTAGCTGACAGGAGTGGCACCCGGTGTGGTCTTCTTCTGCCCATCTGCTTCAAGGTTCATTGTTTTGTGCGTTCAGAGATGCTCTTCTGCATACCTTGTTTGTAACGAGTGGTTATGTGAGTTAAACGTACAATACGTAGTTTTTGGCCGCTAGGGGGCTCTCAATCAAAACAATAGCAAAAGATGTACTTGGATGATGTCGGGAAGTAGCGTGGGATCATAGGTTTTGTTATCGTCGTCAATGATAACCTTCCAATATAGCGTCTCCGGCAGAAAAAAATTTCACTGACAAAGTAATGTATTGTTAAAAATATTATAACTTTATTCACAGTATGTTTGGCGGTTCCATGGAACTTAGAGCAACTAGAGCAGTCAAAGGTTATATGACGCCATTGACGGAAGACAAAATGAAACGTCCCGTGTCTTCGAATTATATTACAAATTTCTCTGAATTTGAAAGTTGGTGGAAACATTTAGGATAATGTAAGTACACAACTAAGAAATATATATAATATAGATATAGTGATGTTTGCTTTTTTAATGCAAAGTACATATTTTGTTATTGTTCTGGAAAACTACATATTGTACCTTTAATGTTGCTTTTATTTAAGCTCAAACCAGTCTGGCCATTCTCCTATGACCTTTGCCATCAACAAGGCATTTTCGCCCAGAGAACTGCCACTCACTGGATATTTTCTTTGTTTCGGACCATTCTCTGTAACCCCTAAAGATGTTTAATGTGGGAAAATCCCAGTAGATCTGCACTTTCTGAAATACTCAAACCAGCCCATCTGGTACCAACAACCATGCCACATTCAAAGTCATGTAATCAACTTTCTTCCCCATTCTGATGTTTGGTTTGAACTTCAGCAGATCGTCTTGACCATGTCTACATGCCTAAATGCATTGCTACTTGCTGCCATATGATTGGCTGATTAGATATTTGCGTTAACGAGCAGTTGAACAGGTGTACCTAATGAAGCTGTCGGTGAGTGTATCTATGTTAATGTACAGGTGAGGTAAGTTGCTTAACAAGTACAGTTACAACTACACTTGGGAAAGAGTCAAGACAGAGCTGGTGGTAGAAAATAAATGAGAAAGAGGTGACAGCTCCCATCCCATCTGCTGATCTATTTTTACTGCAGAGGGAGAGGTGGTGAGATGGAGACAGGGTCCTACATAATGTATTGGCATACGGCCGCACATAGCAGCAACACTGGCTTGTCTTTAACTACTGGCTTCCTCGCTGCACAGCCAGGTGGCAACGCTGTGTATGCTGTCAGTCAACCCCATGTAGCACCTAGCCAGGTGTCCCCTCATATCACCAACACAGCATTCTCTCATGTTCTAGGCATTCCCTTTGATTTGTTTTCTAGAAAGTTCAGTTTTTCTCCTCAGGACCTCACAAATCTTTCAGATGTGTGTGTATTCATGTGCAAATCCTTCACAAAAACAAGGCCCTTTGTGTTACTAAAAGACACAATTGGCCTTGTATGGGGGGTCAGCTGCTCTGAGTTTAAACATAGTAGAGCACTAATACTGCCTTTATTAAAGGAGCGGAATGAGGAGGGCTGGCGAGGGGCCGTCGGAGAGCCAGGTGGATGCTAATGAAACGTTGATGAGGATCACGCTCTGAATCCACCAGGATGATTAGGCTTTAATTACAGAGGGCCACACTGACATATACCCAATAATTGGAAATATCTAGCCCCAAGCAAGACCCAAAATAATCTATTGGAGTGTGCGATAAAATGCAAAGCTGTGGTGTGAGGAAGCAGAGCATCTAACCGGGCTCCTAACCACGTTTCATGGACAGGAAAAATCCACTTGTCTACTAAAGCAAAACTGAATAAGATACAGATACTCAATTGGCCAACGACGTTGTTCTTGTGCATAGTTTTTGTATTACTTTTCTAAAATACATTTTATAATTCATGTGCATCATCATTTTAGTAACTTGAATAACTTTTCCTCCAGCTCTCAGCTCTTTGTCACCAGCATGTCAACTTTTAACCTGTGGCAGAGCATAATGAAGCTGTAACATTGAAGCAGCTACACAGAGTGGAAGGCTCAGCTCCACTTCCCACATGGTAGGTTGGTAAACACTGCCAGATGTGACAATAATGTCTCCTAAACCGATGGTGCTGCCAACAGCCTACGAGACACCTGGCACCGCTCAATGATTTTTCGTTACACAGCCAATAAGGTTTGTGTCAGCTGTTCGAGTAAATTACAGGGGACGTCTTCGTAGAGTTCTGGTGCATTCTTTCTTTTGACTGCATCTTTTCTGTTACACAATTTCAATAGTCATTTAGATCATCGTACATTTCCCACATTGAAACAGACAAATCTGATTGCTTATAAACGACCAAGTGTGCCCTATATAGATGTGCGCTACTCTTCACAAGTGCCCCTAAAATACTGCATAGAATAGACAGGTGTAGGGAATTAGTGATAATGGGCAGGTGGATTTTTAAGATGTCGTTCCTCAGTGGCTGAAAACAGTGAATTATGCAGCATTTTTACAGTGAATGTCAATTTTCCCAATACAGTCCTGAGGTGTCAATGTGTTGAATTTGCCAGTCTCGATGAGGACATGATGACTCATATACATGTCAATCCGCCTGCAGGTTAGGAGCGATTAAATGTGAGCTAAATACTTGCAAGGTATCTTGTTTACCTGTCACACTTTATACTATCTCACAAACAGAGATAAGTGGAAAGGAGAGACACACACACTTTTCATGCACAAAGTCCATGTGAAGTGAAATACTTGTTTAATCAATCACTCTCATCACGTCAATAAAACAAACTGTGAAATGTACATCATTCAGACACTTCTAAATGTTTGGTGTGTTTAAGCACCACCTTTCATATAAACTCAGTCTACTTTCTCCAGACAATGTAGTGCTCTAGCCGTCTTCATGAGGGCACGTATGCATCAGCCCACTGTCCGCAATAGAATGTAGATGCATAGTTAATGGATTCCTGCCTGGTTAAATGGAATTAGCTGGAGATGGAATCCACCTCTTTTTCTTATCCTGCCTTAATGCATTAAGCTGTTTTTCCAAGCTGTCAGAAAACGTTCGAAACTGCAAAAGGACTGCAGGATAAAACTGGTTGTTAAAAAACACTTCTGTGAAAGCTTCTGTATTTGTCATTGAGTATCTACCTATTTAGTTCACTGGGAGGCAGTATGTTTGTGTAGGTACATAACTTACTCTGGATGGATTTTCCACTGGAACACTGTGTATTCCCAGATCTCTCTGGGTTTCTACTTCCCTGTGCAACGTTTTTGATTTGTCAGTGATCTCCCAAATATATTTATTTTAAAATAAAGAAGTAAACACTTTACACATAGGAACACATTATCACATAGGACGCTCATTGTCATATTAATATAATCTCTAAGAAGTGTATGACATAACAGGGGAATCGATCAATATTAAAAACAACTCATGGGATTTACGTTGGATGGCGACGGAATAACAAGTCTCTCGTTTCTAATTTCATAACCTGTCCGATAGATTGATCTAGTGTAGGTGCAGTAGGCAGACAGTACGAGGGATTGTGTGTGGTAATTGTCTGTAATTACACATAGAGGCACATTAAGCCCGACAGATACATGAAGACTGCTTGATGAGGGTGCCCATTTCAATTAGGGACATTAAATGAGAAAACCGTATGGGAGTACCTCCCTGCCAGACATAAGCAGAATTAATATACTGCATAGGCCCATTTACCAGCATGTTAATTGCACCCTAATTAACCATTAGTGATTTGATTACCCCTTTATCAGTTAGTCACGGTCAAAAGGCTGAAGAAATGGCAGATAAGTCATCACCTTGGTTAGTAATAGTTGCAATTAATTCACTATGAGCTTCAGGGTGTGGGTCTTGGGTGGTCAAATTGAGAGCAAGAAAAATTAATTTTCACCTCCTCAATAGACAATACATTGGGATGTCTTCACATTGAATGTGAAATGAAGTAATAAAACCTCAATGTATTCCCAACTTGTCTGTTGATTGGTCGTTATCAATAATGTACTATTGTTTAATTGAAATGAAAACACTACTCACATTCCAGAGCAAGCAGTATATGACACCAATTGCTTTTGCATGATTTTTAAAGAAGGCCAACATGTCATAAATATAAAAAAATTACTTCCATGATGTTTAATCAACCTTTTCTCCAGGTAACCATTTTATGGATCAAATTCAATAAAAATGTTCATAGTATAACTCATAGTTCTTTTTGTGGACTTTTTAAAGAATTAATCATATCTGTTAAATATTATTTCAGTCAAGAAAGTCCTGTGGACAATTTAGAGGAATCACAGATATTCACTATATTTAACTTAAAGTAAGCAAATTATACCAGTATGTATACAGTGCAGAGACAAGTATCAGGTAACTAAGGCTGTTGTGTACAATAAGTGCGCATGCTCATATTTAGCACATTGTTACAGTTGTCGATGGTGATACACAAAGATTTTGATGAATCCCATTTTCTGTGTTTAGAATGTTGCAATGAACCGGAGAATATGTGTGAGCCAATGTCTAGACCTTGAAACAAGTGATGTGGATGCAACCTTTCATCAATGAAAAAATTAAATCCCCAATGTATTCACAGGGACGAGCCAAGAGAAATGAGAGCCACTGTCCGGGTCTGATTCTACCATTTATTACACACATTACATTCTTAAATAAAAATGATTCACTGAACAGTTCTTGCATAGAGATATTACAATACCAATTTAAAAAAGAATTAGGAAACAAACCAGTAACAAAAATAAATCTTTCCTTTTTTCATAATAAAGAACATTGATATACTAACATCATACAAATAATAACTTTGAAACCACTTTGTACAGCAAAGAAGCAGAGAAATAGAACAGGAGATATGATTTCAGGGGAGAGTGTGGAATAGGAATGCAGTTAGGAGTATGGGAGACAGGACGCTGGTAGAGAAAGGGAACAGCTTTTGATTTATGATTCCGACCAGGTGGCACCATAAGGTAGGTCGGTTGGTGTTCAATACATTTCCATCTCCTGACACGCAATGCGGTGAAAGCAATAGTTGTAAAACCAAACCAAGTTCTGATGCAAAGACCAGTAGGACTAAAGTGATCAAATGTGATTTGCCAGTTCGCTTTAGCAGTTCTCTTTCAAGGTTTTGAAAAAGAACTGGTTATTCATTGAGTTGTGTCTCTGAACAGGAAATAGGTAATCATATTTCAGGTGTTTGGGATTTATCACTTAAAGTTCATAAGGTGTTTTCTAGACACTTCAAAACACCACAGCAGATAATGGGAGATCCTTTCAAAAAGGGCAGAATGACCATAGGGTGGTATTTGAAAAAAAACATGACTGCAAATGTACACAATCAAATGAAATAGTCAGGCACAGCCGATACATGCCATATAGGTCATATATCACAATGCAGTGTATACTGTAGCTACTCACTGTAATCAAAAGTCCTGTCTGACTTCTACTATGAAATGTTTTCTATTGATTTCTACTGTGTTAAGAACGATGAGATTAAATATGTTAATATTTTTTATCTCAACTTTAGGTAAGTTGACCAAAAGAGCACTCTTGTTCAGGTGCATTGTGAAACCTAATGAGTTGAAATCATGTGAAACACTTATGCCACAATCAATGTCTCAGTGAGAAGCAAGCACTTGCAAAGAAATGTCACTCATGACAGTAACATCTCTTCGTTTTCATCCTGGACTACCAACACATTTGAACCTAATGATCCGCCAATGGGATGATAATTACCGCAGGTTAAACTACTCTGAAACCATTTGATTTGATCAACCTCTGTTGTCTGTGAGTGTTTTGGTCTTCACACTGGTTTACTGGAACCAATCAGACACAAGGACAAGGATAGAGATGAAATCATTGGGGGAGAGTCAGTTTGGTGTAGGTTAAACAAACAAATCATTACACGTATCTTTTGGTGTCTTCTGGGTAGTCGACACAAATCCCTAAGACCACGCCCATTTAACGTATTTGCATGTGATCTGTGTATGGTTTAGGAGGTCTGGGTTATGTTCACACTACAGCAAAATGTTTTCAACCATCAATGGAATCTTCATGTGGTAGTAAGACTGGGCAACCTGGACAAAATATAATATCACCATACAGACCAATTGAGTGCATATTGTTTCAAAATGTTTTCTAAAAGAAAAAATGTTTTCTAATCATTGTTAGTGTTTTTATAGGATTTCTGTATTCTGATTGTTGTATCCCAACCAAACCTGGACAAAAATGATGGTCAATCAGTGCAATTTGTAGAACCATTCATTTATTAACATATCCTTACTGGTATACTTTAAAATACATCTCAAACCACAAGGTTTGAGCCCTAAAGGCTGATCGTCTGACAGCCATGGAATTTCAGACCTTAGAAACCGGGCGGCTTGAAGCCTGATTGGGTGAAAGCCGAAGTATTTGAGGCAGTCACATTACTTTTACTCTTTCAATTGTGTGGATAAACGGTTCATAAGAGCCTTTTGGCTTCTCGGGGGTTTGAGATTTCTTGCCAATATACCAAGTCTAAGCACTGTGTCCAAGCGCTCTGCGATGGGTCGTGCATAACAACAGGTCTTAGCTGTGGTATATTGGCCATATACTACACCCCCTTGTGCCTTAACGCATACATATACCACAGGTTGGACAAAGAAAAAAAGTGTGACTTTTCTAATTGGTTTATATACCAATAAGCACCTTTGATGTTTGTGGTATATGTTCAATGTACCTCAGCTAAGCTCTGTGTCTAGGGATGTCATGCCTAAGAACTGCTATTAGCTTTGGTATATTACCAGTATTCAACACCTTATTTGGCCTTATTTCTTAAATATTTTAACCGGTCCTCGATGGTAGCTTGTGTAACTTGATCTGTTTCTCTACTGCGGAACATTACCTTGGAGCTTTATTTCCTTGGAATTTGATTGGCCGGAATGTGAGCTGCCAGAGCAAGGAATTGGGCTGTGTTGGTTAGTAGGGCAGTGTGACCCTAAGCAGAGGCAGAAGGACAGAGCGTGGTGGTCAATTTCCACTCCACTGCATCCCGTAAGATGGCTGACTGGCACGGTCCAGCGCCGCTGAGGGAACAGAATATGTCCCTTGTTACCTTGATGTGCCTGCTGTCAACATGCCCTCCTCTGCCAATGGCCAATGTCAGCCAAGTGCGGGCAGCTGTGGGAAGGCTTGCACTGGAAAATGTTAACAGCTAACCGCTAACAGCTAACTGCTAACAGCTAACCGCAAACAGCTAACCAAAGTCCATCAAAATGTCAACACCAATTCAACGTGTCTACTTTCATATTGACTTGTGCTTTTCTGCATAAGCCAATTACAAGACAGAGTGTGAGGAAAGAAATTGGTTATGTGACAAAGGTAATGTAAGGACTAATACTGTGCTCCAAATGAAACACACTGCCTGGCTTGTGTTTAAGCAGTTCCACCTATACAGTTATGGCTCCACTGCACAACAAATTCACTGACCAGGTCCTTTCTGGGATCCAATGTCATGCACAGACAGACAGCAGTACATTCACAATTGCTCTAATAATAGCAGCCCACCCCAAAAAACCTTGATTGTACGTGGACTGTATGAAGAACGTTCACCCCTCAACAAAATACATTTCCCACAATTCAAACAACTCACCTCAAGAAGAAACATCTTGGCCTATTGAAATGAATCGTAACTCATGAGAAGAGTTAGATATATGAAGGGATCTTGAGATGACATTTGTTCCTTTTGTATGCTAAGTCTCTGACTAAAGATCTTGAATGCATCAAGGTTTGTCTCTTGACTGGTAGAGTTGCCCTCTGTAGTCATATAGAGGGTTTGGCCTCCGTCCATCTCAAAGCATGGACCAACAGTAATCCCACAGCAAGTCTATGGTGTCCAACTCTTTAACAGATTGGGCCCTATAGTTCTCCCATAGTCAATGGTACCATTCTACAGTGATGAAGTCTTCATTGATTAGGTTTTTAATGACGAGGTTCTGTTCACGATTTGTGTGCTCCCAAAGGAACTTATTTTAGAAAAACGTAGGGAGAGGGACAGGATTTTATAAATAAATTAAATACATTTAACCTGTACACATAATTTAGGATATCCTTTGCCTTCTGTGCTTTCATAGCAGTTTTGCTACTTGTCCTTCGCTTGTGCATATGGCGGTCAAAGCCACCGTTTGGTGAATTTCAAGACATTCCAGAGCGGGTCATTTGTTTTAATATTTTTTTTTACAATGTTTCCAAAGTGTCCTTGCGCACCTGTGAAGAACTCTGGATGGAGTTAGTGAGGAGGGCTTCAGGAAGGAACATACAGTAGTCTGAATACCATAGTTCATTGTGGTCATCAAGTGTATGACCTTTGACTCCATGTAAGAGGAGTTTAGTTGGGTTGGCTCTGAGTATCAGCCTTGGTTTTTGGTGGTTTGCTGTTGCCCACTTCCTAAGATACACTTTGAGAGAAGAACATACAAAGAGACAACACGTTTCTGTCTCCAGGCAACAACTGGTTGGTTATTGTGTCATCGTTTTGAAGCAGAATTGAACGTCTGGCAGTGTCAGCTTGCGCCAGGCATAGTTGGTCTGTAAAAAACATTGACATTGAGTCAGTCTGTACACACAAGCCACACTGTTGTGGTCTGTCTTTACACACAAGCCACAATGTTGTGGTCTGTCTTTCTTTGCTGTGTCCCCCAATGTCGGTCCCAACCTGGATCTGACACATCTGAGCTGTTTACTGAACTCTCTCAGTGTACTCTTGAACCCAGCCATGATGTCCACCTCATCCCAACTTCTCGTCTTTACTTCATCCCTCTGTGCTCCTCCTCTATTCTGCCTCCTCAGACATGCCTCTTCATGTGTAGCGCCAAGTGATCCGATCGTGAAAAACATCTGTGGAATGGCAAGGAATACTGTTAAGATTTTGCCATGGCAAGCAGAACTATATGTTGAGTCAACAATATAAGTGTTGCTGTGAGCTAGTAGCTAGTTCGTTAAGGCAATTCCAGTGCACACGCAAATAAACATGTATGACTAATTCATAATGAACAATTTAATCAACATTTTCAACAAGGCTAGTAATGACTGCAGCTGCATTATGAATAGGAATGAGTGCCGCAGATGGATTTGTTGAATCAGTGTTGGAAAAACCACAGACAAACAACATTTGCTCTCAAATTCAAGGGCAATTAGTAGAACTGAATTCACTCATGAGCAATTGCATTCACAGATTTGTTCAAGAGCAAAGCAAACTGAGTAAAACATGAATTCACATCATACCCAAAATAAGGGTAAAAAAAGTAATAGAATTGAATAATGTATTCATGTTAATTGAGCATTTTCATGTAATATTTCGCAGTACTTCCTGCCATAACATACCATTTAAAGCACTTACATATCCATTCAGTTTGATGCCATTTTAACTTGCCCGTGTGCGCCACTGAATTAGAATGCATTGTAATTATATTTCGAGGGCGTTCACATAGAGTTGAACCTCATCGGTTCTTTCAGCCCACCCGCATCACCTCTAAGACAGGCTGGAATTGAAAGCGTCCCCACACAAGTCCCTTCCTCGTATATCTGACTTATGTGAGAGTCAGAAGAAGTGATACTGAGATGAGCAACCAGTCATCACCTGCGCCTCACTGGCACACCTGTGGTGGGTGTGCCTATGTGTATGTGTGTGTGGGGGGTGTGTGTTTGTGTGTAGTCATGGGCTATATGGGAACATGGAAGGAACGATGGACTGAGCAGATGGCCACGGGTGTCACGACCAGGGGGTACAACACCAGCTGGAAAACCACACGTCTGTCACTTCCAACCGCCCCTCCCAGTCCCTGGTTTCCTCTAGACACCAGGGAGTCCTTCCAAGACTGGCCAGGATTAGATGTTTGCTGCCTGGGGGTCTGGTTCGTTTGGAGGAGTATCTGTATTTACTGTCCATCTGAGACGAGATGACGTAACACTGGTGCCCACGCCCCTCACACATTACAATGGTACTGTATGCTGCTGTAACAACAGCAGTCCCTAAGGGCTTTGAACAGATGACATTAAAGGGGGGACAGACAGAAATCTCGATGGCACACCTTACTAGATTTCTGAGTCAATATGAAAATGGCTATTTTAAATCTCTTTTTTGGCTGTTATTGGGGCTCTTTGAAGCTTTTTATAGTCCTTCAGTGTTCCCAATAAGATGGCTGCCTTTTCCAGGCATCTTGTACTCTACATGGACAACATTAAGTAAATATATAGGTCCTTCTCCAAGTTTTGGTCTTCTCAGTTGGGATAGCTGCCAAATTTTTACTTTAAATGCTCAAAATCTCTCCCATATTGTTTAGGCGACCATTATATTCAACCCCAAGTGTTTGAACAAAGCAACTCCCATATTATTATGCAAACACTATTTTACACTGATTTTTCTAAATAATCAATGCAACTGACAATCAGTATAATTTTTAAGTTACCAACCGTTAGGGTATAAGTCAAATTTAATTGAACAAACCACCCTATCTTTTTAAGCCCACTGTGTAGATGTGTCGAGCCATGTCACAAGAATTTCTCTGCATAGGATGATGTGATGTCATTCGATGCATATGACAAATAAACAACTTTGACTTTGACTTTGAACTTTGACTTTGACTTTGACAATGACAATAGTATTTTTTCAAAAATAAAAACTCCAAATGCACTGTTCCAAATTATTATGCACAACAGAGTTTCAAAACATTTTATAGGATGTAAAGAACTTTGTTGAATTTGCTGCATATTTACTGAAACATATTCACTGAAATCAAAAGATATTTCAATCAAACACATCTTAACAGGGCAAGTTACATGTTAACATAGGACCGCTTCTTTAAAATCACCTTCACAATTCTTGCATCAATTGATCTTGTTTGTTGTTGAGTTTATGGAGAGTTTTTTCTTAAATTTCTTTCAGAATAGCCTTCCAGAGCTGCTATTTTGATGCAAACTGCCTCCCACCCTCATTGATCTTTTGCTTGAGGATGCTCCAAGGGTTCTCAATAGGGTTGAGGTCAGGAGAGGATGAGCTTCTCTCCTTTTATGCCCATAGCAGCCAATGACACAGAGATATTCTCTGCAGTATGAGATGGTGCATTGTCATGCAGGAAGATAATTTTGCAATGGAATGCACAGTTCTTCTTTTTGGAAGAAAGTGGTCAGTCAGAAACTCTATATACTTTGCCGAGGTCACATACAAGGACCCTAAAGGAGTCTACTAGCCCCCCCCCGACCAAAGGTGCCTACCATCACTCTACCCATGATTCCATCCATTGAAAAACAAAATTCTTAATGTTTATGACACTTATTTCCGATTTGCATAATAATCTGGAATGTGGTGTAGATAACACAAACAGGCCTACCAAGTATTAGGTTTGATGACTTCCATCTACTTCTTAATAATAAAAACAATAAACATTTAACCCGCCCTGTTTGGGACTGAGTTGATGTACGTTCACACTAATATTTTGGTGTTTGTCTTGAATGTTCGCTCTCATTTGATACCAGTGTTGCTCAAATGCAATCCAAAGTTAAATTCAGAATTGGTTCCTTTTTCTGCGAAGCATGCACTAGAACAATGAACATCATGCCAATCCTTGACAAAAGCGCCATAATGTTTAGGTTTGCCACTCAATTTGTATTGTATTTATTTTTTGGTGTACTGTCTTGTCTTGCTTCTTAATGCCTTTTTGACCAGGTGTCCTCAAACATGAGAAATGGGTCTCAAATGAATTTCCTAGCTAAATAACAGTTAAAAAAAATCTGGTAGTCTTTTAACTATAAATGTGCTGTATAACTGCCTTGCCAAACAGTCGGCTTATGTCATGCCATGCCTCACCGTCATAGTGGATACACTTAACAGGCTTTTGGTTCTGTGTGTGCGTGACTAGTGTGTTTTGACTTACCTGTCACAGTGGTTACATTTGAAGGGCTTTGCGCCCGTGTGTTTACGGTAGTGTCGCGTCAGCTCGTCGCTCCTGGCAAACCGCCACTCACAGCCCTCCCATGAGCACTTGTACGGCTTTTCACCTGGGAACGGAAGCACACGCAAACACCTGTTTAGCACATCCAACATACACACTCATTATTATAACATGCAATCGCCGATGCCACACCTCCAACTCCCTCCAGAGAGCTGAGACAATGCCGTTGTCAAGTCGCCCTTTGAGTTCACGTATCAGAATACAATCAATACAGTTAACACATGGAACCATTTGAATGCATCACAAGTCCACATGTGTGTAACAATTAGACCTACTTGATGAGAGGTTACTCAGTATTTACAAGCTGCCAGCTGCCTCCCTCTCTGTGGAGATGTCATACACACGTCCACCCATCATCCCAACTAGACTGAATAACAGACAGCAAATCGGGCACAGCCTAATAGCGACAGCCTAATTGAGACGGGGTAAAAACCCATTAATCGGACCATAATGAATTAACAGATTCACATATTTTCATTGTCTGATGTTTCTGTTACCTGACTGCGGAAGAATGTATAGTGTACACATGAAGTGGCAATGGTTAAAAATCAGTGTGGTAGGTGTTACAAATTGCATTTGTAACATATTGTAGGTTTTGTACATTGTTGACAGGTCTTGCAAGATCACAGGGTGGCAAAGTGCAAAATTGGATCTCATCAGAACCACTGTCACATTCACTGGCTTGAAGTTGAAAAACCCCACAGTGAGTGCATCGTTAAGTGGTACAGTCGATTACGGTAATGTCTGTTGGTGTTTTGATTGCCATCTGTATTAGAATCAGAATGATTTTTCTATATGACCACAATAGTATACAGACACCCCGTGTGTTTGCATGGTTTAATGAGGCAAGGTTTGTACAGCAGCTGTCACACGCTTTATCTCTATTTAAGAGCTCCATCAGATCCACATTAAACTTGCTTCATCAGCTTTCAGAATGCAATTAAGAGAGGAAGGAAGCGTTTTGTGGTTTACAGTGCTTTTATAATGACCTGCCTGCTATCTGTCCCAACAAGCTTGCTGGAGAAGAAGGGGGGAAAAAGCAAATGAGACGAGGTGTATGAATCACAAAGTGTTTTCATGTTTCATTTTTTAGGACTGTCCACTTGTTACTCTTAGTTGTGCCTGTTAGTATGTTTAGATGGTAAAACATACACATGTTGAAATAAAGTGTAGATTTGCCTCCTAATCGTTGTGGAATTATGTTTTCATATGCTGTGAGTGTACTGCAAATATTTTAACTTTACTGTCCCAATACTTTAGTAGAGCAGAGCATAATGTACGTAACTGATTGCCAAGCATTTTTTATATCTATCCCATCCCCCAAACTCTGGTTCAGACTGACCCTTTTCCAATCCTGGCCTCTCCTTTTCCTATCTCCAAAACAAGAGGCAGGTTTAAGGCTGGCTCATTCACTCACACTGGCCAATTACAGTCCCGGGAGGCATGGATGCCTGACTCAGTCGCCTAGCAACGAGGTGAGGGATGAAACACAAGGAGGAGGCAGCTAGTGCAGCTGGCTGGATCTGGCATCGGGAGAACACGCCGCCATCGTGCCACCAGCCAATTACCACTCACGCTGGCAGAGGATGCAGTTGCCTAGCAACCGGCTATGTAATGCTGTACGTGCCTGGTAGTGGTGGGGGGGCTGCTGGACAACATCGATGCAGGCCAAGACCAGAGCACAGCAGATAACCACTTCGACTACAGACTCCTTCATTGACCATTGATAGGCTCTGGTTTCCTAGCAACTAGACACACATACCCACACAGATACAGGCACACATTTGACAAATGTTTTATTTTACCATTATTAATTAATTACGTTGTATTCAGAACCAATTCTTATTATATCAGGAGGATGAGGATCAAATAGGGTGAACGATCTTGCTTGTGGACAGAACGACCAAGCTATTAACTTGACGGTTGGGGCTTTATAACCAGGGACCTGTACGATACTAGTCAGATGCCCTAACCACTAGGCCACCTTGCCCCCACGTGGACAAATAATTGCAGGTTAACACATGCTCATGCACAAAATCACACACAGACTTGCAGGTGCCAGAGATGTTGTTAATTGCATTTCCTCCATTAGCTGGAGACGGATGGGGGTATCATGGTCTCTCAAGTCATTATAGAAGCATACGAACAGCACTTTACAGGCTAGCACTACTCACTCCAACAGTTTTCCTTTTCCACTTTTGATATCCTTCATATGAGCACAGCAAAGTTGTGTGTCAGAGCTGCACAATATGGGCAACAAATCATAGTATATATTTCCCTCAAATATTGCATTACCGATTTGCAAACATACAGTATATCAAAATCCTTTGGGGAACTGTTGGCGTCTGTTTTCTTTTATAGTGAATAGCAAATTGGAAAATAGCTTTTTTGACAATTTTTTCACCCTAACAGAAGTATCTGAGTAGCAGTACATCTTATATTGTGAATCTTAACAGCACCAAGAAACTGATTTGATTGATTGATAGAAGGCGGGGCTTGTTGTGTGTGAAGCAGCTGCAAGAGAAGACTGGAGAAAATTCTAAAACAAGCTTTTCAAAACACTGCATACCATATTGATCTCTTGTGGTATGGGTACTGCATATGTCAATATTTAAATGTTCATGTGCATTTGATTAATTGTGCATCCCTAATGCCTGTGTGTGTGTGTGTGTGTGTGTGTGTGTGTGTGTGTGTGTGTGTGTGTGTGTGTGTGTGTGTGTGTGTGTGTGTGTGTGTGTGTGTGTGTGTGTGTGTGTGTGTGTGTGTGTGTGTGTGTGTGTGTGTGTGTGTGTGTGTGTGTGTAAATTCAAGTGTGAGAGAAAGGGAGAGTTTTAGTTCAGCTCCCGGAAAATTCTAATTGTAAAATTTCTTATCTGCCTTCATACCCCCATTCATAAAACTCTGCAGGGCCGTGTAATTTCCACACAGTCTGCTTAATTCCAGCTCAAATCTTAATCTCTTCCCTGTCAGTAATTTATGGAAAGAACAAGTGAATAAAGAAGGGATTTGAGTAATGACTAAAGTCATCGCAAAAGAAGGAAATACTGGAGGCCAGTGGCACTGTCTCTAACTAGTTTTAACCCTGCCACGGTTTTGTTGCTGTATGTCAGTGAAAAAACAAACCTTCCAGCTATAGCACTTTGCATGTTTCAGAGGCCACTGTAGCTTAATAGTAACATGATTGCCCAAACTATAGTATTGTTCAAAATGGGATGCTTTGTGGAATTGGACACTCCACCTGTTATTTGTCTATTTATTTACTTTAAATTACACTGTTATTTCACCAGGCAAGTTCACATGATGCTAACGTAAGTATGGTTGCTTCAAATGTGTCTAACAAAGAATATATTTAAGTTCCACCGGTTACCAAGTACAAAAGGTGGGCCGACACAGAGACATAACCTATTGAAAGCATTAGATAAAGGCATACAACGCGGAACACAAACACAAATAAAAAACTAAAAAATGGGGACATGTTTATCCAGGTCAATACATCAATCATGGGCCAGTTAGTCACCCTGTGGACAGTTTGCTGACAGCAGGCTGAGTGGTTTGGGATTGAGATCGAAGAGAAGAGGAATTATTGCCATTTCCTCCTCTGGAAATCTGCTGAGGAAGTACTGTGTTAACCTTGGGGTATACTGGGAACACGGGCAGAGCATGAAGAGTCCTGAAATACTTCTGGTTGTGGCACTTGAATATTTAGGTGGCAGAACTCATCTTTAAGGTGTTGTTCTCAGACTATAGCAGGGGTGGTTAGATATTTTGCTTGAGGGCCACATTGAGCTTTTGAAACCAAGTGAAGAGCCGCATTCTATAGCGATGTGTGAAAAATAAGAAATCTTATTTCATTATATTACCCCCGCTACCTACACAGTTATGTGTGTATTCTACAGAAAATATGTTTAGTTTTCTAAAACCATTTCCTTGACTTCTCAGAATTGAACCACTACTGTTGGTTTCAAAACTATTTAGCCTTGCCGCAGATGCCTGCGAATTAACACAATAGCGCATATGGAAATGAATGGGGGTTGAAGTCCGCCTGGCACTATGTTGATATTTTGGCCTCTGAAAGGGCTACACTTTGTCCCAAACGTTTGATGATTTTCATGCATGTCATATAGAGCCAAAAAATACAAAAATGCATGTTTGATTTTTAGTTAATTATGTAAACTACTTGTAAACCATGATGAACAGGACTGTAAAATCCATATTAGCATACTCTTGAGAACCAGTGAGACAAAGTTTGGGGGACATATAAATAAGTAGGGCACCTGTGGGTTCAATCGTGGAAGTATAGTTTGTGAACGTAATCATCCAATGCATGATCCAACTAAAGACTTCAGTTTTGGGTGAACAGTGCGAAAAGAATCGGCGGCTGGGTGAGGTGGTTGGATTAACCATGTGCGTGCCCCATGCTATCCCACAAATCTTTCCAAGGAGTTGCGGAGCTGCCGACAAGGCAGGATTAGAGAGGGAATTAGTAGGGTAGATAAAATACAGTTTTGACAGTGTTTTTCAGCTGGAGAGAGAAAGTATCTCCTTTTTTACGACACAAATTCTAGAAATAGCACCTTAAATAATTGCCACTCCTATATTTAGGAAATTTTCCTCAAGATGTGCCGTGTTTCTTTCCTTGTATTTACAGTTGTATGCAAAGGTTTAGGCACCACTGACAATTTTCATGATTTTTATTTATAAATAATTGGGTGTTTGGATCAGCAATTTCAATATGCATCAAAATGAAATTAGACAGGTGCAAAAATTTGGGGACCCTTGTCATTTTGTTGATTTTAATACCTGTAACTATATAGCACTGATTAATTGGAACACACAATTGGTTTGGTGAGCCTATTAAGCCTTGAACTTTATAGACAGGTTCATCCAACCATGTGAAAAGGTAGTTAAGGTGGCCAATTGAAAATTGTTGTTATTGTTGACTCGCCTCTGAAGAGTGGCAACATGGGGGCCTCAAACAACTCTCAAATGACCTTAAAACAAAGATTGTTCAACATTATGGTTCAGGGGAATTCTACAAAAAGCTATTGCAGAGATTTAAGCTGTCAGTGTCCACTGTGAGGAACATAGTGAGGAAATGGAAGAACACAGGCACGTTCTTGTTAAGGCCAGAAGTAGCGGACTAAGTAAAATATCGGAGGCAAAGGCGAAGGATGGTGAGAACAGTTAAACACAGCACACAGACCACCTACAAAGACCTACAACATCATCTTGCTACAGATGGTGTCACTGTGTGTGTCACGGTGTCACGGTATCATTTAACAATTCAGCGCACTTTGCAAAGGTAGAAGCTGTACAGGAGAGTGATGCGGAAGAAGCCTTTTCTGCACACACGCCACACCCAGAGTCGCTTGAGGTATGCAAACAAATATTTGGACAAACCAGCTTCATTTTGGAAGAAGGTGCTGTGTCTTGAAGATATTTGGTCATAACAAAGGGTGTTATGCATGGTGGCAAAAGAACACAGTTTTCCAAGACAAACAATTGCTACCCACACTCAAATTTGGTGGAGGTTCACTCATGCTGTGGGGCTGTGTGGCTAGTGCCGGTACTGGGAATCTTGTTAAAGTTGAGGGTCACACGGATTCCACTCAATATCAGCAGATACTTTAGAATAATGTAGAGGAATCAGTCACAAAGTTGAAGTTACGCCGGGGCAGGATATTTCAACAAGACAATGACCCAAAACACTACTCAAAATCTACTCTGGCATTTATGCAGAGGAACAAGTACAATGTTCTGGAATGGCCATCCAAGTCCCTAGACCTGAATGTCATTGAAAATCTTTTTGATGATTTGAAGCGGGCTGTCCATGCTCGGCAACCATCAAACGTAACTGAACTGGAGATGTTTTGCAAGGAGGAATGATCCAAAATACCTTCATCCAGAATCCAGACACCATTAAAGGCTATAGTCTAGCATCTAGAGGCTGTTATTTCTGCTAAAAGAGACTCAACTAAATATTGATGTGATATTCATGTTGGGGTGCCCAAATCTTTGCACCTGTCTAATTTCGTTTTGATGCATATTGCACATTTTCTCCAATAAACCTAATTTCATTACTGAAATATAACTGTGTCCTTTTGCATATGACTGTACATTATTGAGCATACCTGGTGCAATAGGATCTAATAGAATAGCCTCAAAATGTGAAAATGTTGTTCATTTGGTACTCAAGAAACCAAACGTATCTATTAGAAACCTTAAATCAGGTCTGGATGACGAGTCTTACCTGTGTGCGTCCTTTGGTGTGCCTTGAGGTGTGAGCTCTTGGTGTAAACCTTCCTGCAGCCATTAAACTGGCAGCGGTGGACCCTCTTCTTGTTTTCAGGGATGTCCCCCACGCCGATGACACACGTACCACCCTGCTCGCCATCACTGTGTCCGCTTATTGCATCACATTTGGCGGACACGGGTAGAGCGTGGGCCGCCACCAACCTGGCAGCGCCAAGCCCGACCTTCCTCGCCACCAGTTTGAGAGTGAGCGTGCCGTCGGCAGACGCCATCAGAGTTTGGTGGGTGTGGGGCTTGCCCAGGTGCCGACCCAGCTCCGGGGATGAGGGGGGCGTCAGGGAGGTGACGGCGCTGAGCTGGGCCGGGTGAACCCCTCCGCCTCCAGACGATAAACCTGTCCCGTCACCTACGATAAGTCTGGAGGTCTTCGAGACCCCAGAGAGATACTTTCGAGAGGGACAGAGTAAGGGTGGCACAGGAGGGCTTGGTGGTTCTTGGAGGCTGGGGAGGAGGGGGTCTAGCAGCTCCTCTTCACTGTCCTCCTTCAGGTAGGCTGGTGTAAGCAGGCAGTCGAGCTCCTCGTCGAAGAGGTCCGACAGCCTCTTGGGCTCCGTCTGGAGATAGCGCTCCAACTCCAGACATGTCTGAGTGAAGAAGGGATAGGAGAAGGTTAGTCAGCAAATAAATACAACCACACACCAATTGTCTTCCAACGCATAACTTTGGCTGAAACGCATACTAAATGTAATTGCAACACTGTCCACGTTTTAGAAATACTTAATCACTGTGCCACCAATCGTGACTATCTCTCCAAAGTTGATTCAGATTTGGACTTTCAATCCATTACATCTGTGACAACCCACAGAATTACTACACCAGGCCGAGCCATAAGTCAGGAAGGCCTGACACAGCTGTTGTATTTTTAGATCCAGTGTGGAGAGAGGAATCAGCGCCACGTCACCAACAGCCCCACGCTACCTGGCCTGGCAGCTCTGCAGAGATGGCTGATTATACGCTGATTGATTACACGGTCGGGAGTGAAGAGAGGAGCCCTGAACCAAGTCACCTTCCTCCCTCATATGCACAACTTGCAGTTTTACCAAGCTCAGATATGGGACAAGGCAGATTTATTAAGCCATCATGCTAGGGAGCTTACGGTACGGTCGTATGCTAAAACAACTGAATACTCCCAACATAAATGTCCTGCGTAAAGCTGCAAGGCCCTCCTCAATAATGTCAAGAGACGACCCTGGCTCCTTTCCAGAGAGGACGTGCTGGTTTAGCGTTGCGGGGACAACGTTTAGACACTGCTCAGTACTCTCTGCACAAAATGATAAAG
>JACXGM010007458.1:0-23082 GCA_016801145.1 Umbra pygmaea
TAAACCTTGCATAAATATGGGCGTGATATTTAAATTACGATGGAATTTCAACCGTCTGATTTATCAACACCCGTTCATTCGTACGCTGGAATTGGAGTGATACGAATTTTTTGTAAATCACACGTGAGTCTCGTCGTAAGATGATTTCTGCGCTCAGATCTACACTGGTTTCTACGCACGTTTGATAAATGAGGGCCAGAGAGTGTAAGTAGGATTTGTCCATGAGCATAGGAGCAGGAGCAAATATTTTGTTTCATGGACTCTCTATGGGCTTCTCCATTGACTGTATGCCTCCATGTCCCCCCGATTGCCTGCAAGCTTCTCTGTGTGACAGAAAGTTGCTTGGGTATGACACAATCCTGTTTTTACAAAAACGGCTGCTGCGGGGCCATAACATGAGATACAAGGTAATGGAGCCTTTTATACATTGTCATGTTTCTTTAGAAATCAACAATGGACAAATAGAGTCTTTAAATCGCTTCAGAGGTACATTTATTCGCTGTCAAATTGATACCAAAATTAATGGGAGTCTATGGAATGCTAACAGAAGGTGGTGCCTTGCCTCAGAATCTCCCCATAGGAGGTATGCATTCCAGATGCTCCTTACCCCTTTGGCCATGACCGTCCTACCAACAGAAATCCAACCAAGATGAATTTCTAACATATAAATACCCAGCAAACACACAACGTTCCCCTAATGTTCCCGTATGGTTCCCATTTGGTTATTTTTTTGGGAACCAAACAAGAACGTTCTAGCAATGTTCCCTGTAGGTTATTTTTCTGAGTAGGTTCCCGGAATGTTCACCTAACATTAAGGGACCATTCTATTTATGTTAAGAAAACTTTCCTGGGTCACCAATAGGAAACTAATGTTCCCAAAACGTTCCCAGAACATAAAATTGTTAGCTGGGTAGTATTATATTTTGCTGAAGGAGCTATAAAAATAGTTTCTGAACACATTTGAAGTGACAAATAACCTATCCCATTAGATAATCTGCAATCATATCAGATCTACAGACTAATAAAAAAATCACGTGGTTATGAAGTCAAGTGGTTATGAGACAGGAACTAGCATATGTTTACAAAAACTGCTGATACGGGGCCATAACGTGAGGTACAAGGTATTGGAGCTTTTTATACATAGTCCTGTTTGTTTAGAAATAAACAATGGAGAAATATAGTCTTTAAATATAGTCTTTAAACGCTGAAGGAGCTATAAAAATAGTTTCTGAACACATTTGAAGTGACAAATAACCTATCCCATTAGAGAATCTGCAATCATATCAGATCTACAGACTAATAAAAAAATCACGTGGTTATGAAGTCACGTGGTTATGAGACAGGAACTAGCATACGTTTACAAAAACTGCTGATACGGGGCCATAATGTGAGGTACAAGGTATTGGAGCTTTTTATACATAGTCCTGTTTGTTTAGAAATAAACAATGGAGAAATATAGTCTTTAAATATAGTCTTTAAACGCTGAAGGAGCTATAAAAATAGTTTCTGAACACATTTGAAGTGACAAATAATCTATCCCATTAGAGAATCTGCAATTATATCAGATCTACAGACTAATAAAAAAATATATGTTTTCCAAATTAGGCTTCTGCCTGCCTGCAATGTTAATTTTCAGTTCCACCACAAAGGTAAGCATTTAAAATGTAATATCTTATTTGAAATGAACATTTGGTTTATGATAGTACTGTTACAGAAGAGAAATATAATTTTTAAATATGCTGAAAGGTTTTGCATTCCTCTTTTTGTCAGTCTAGGCTTTTTATCCCTGGCCACTGTATTATGTACCCATGCTAAATGCATTAGGAGTCACCCTGATATTTGACCTGGCTACTACGCTAATGCTCCGAGTGTAGCTTGCCAGCTTTCAACACAATCTCAGCCGAAGTGTAGTTCTAGTGGCCAAAAAATCTCAACTCCCAGTAAGACAAGGTAACCAGCCTTTACAATATGTTAGTTATTAAGCTAGGTAGTCATGTGATTATATCTTTGTTGAAAATCTGAGGAGCAACACTTAAATATGTGATTTAAATGTGTTGTGTCTGTGAGCTGAAGACAGAACAGTTCATGGGGACTGTAGACAATGTAGCTAAGTTATGATCGGGGAGCATCACTCCCTGTAAAAATAGCAAGAATCATTTATTATGATTAAGACCACCTTATTTTATAGCAGGCTGTGGATTAACCAATTTAAAGAATGCAATGTTTTTGTTTAAATGTTTATTTTGTGGATCGACTACAAGCACATATACTGAAAAGAAGGCCACGTAAACAGTGGATTCCCCACACCTTGTTTAGTTGCAGATGGGTGGAGAAAATAGTTGAGCAAACCCCTTCTGCCTGGGTAGTGGTTCCAAAACATGGGTACTAGGACCCCTGGTGGTACGGAAACCAAAAGAGTTTGGCGACCACTTGAAATAAGTTTAGGCAAGCTTTGCCAGAAAATTTACATTAATCTAATTCATTGTCCACGCTAACTAACCAGGGTTACCACTAACCACATTTTTGTTTATTGAGGAGGTAAAATTAGATGTAGCTTTCTGGGACAATGTGCCACTCTTGGTAAAACAGCTGTGAAAAGTGATACATGAATAAAGACACACCCTTGGGTCCAATCAACAATGAGACAATGTCTCAAGTAAACTTTCCCTTAAAAACAATTAAGAGGCCAAGTATTTTTGGGCGGTTTGTTTTTTTGTATCATCACATATGTTACCTCCAACTCTTCGGAGAATTATGTGTGTTTCAAACTCACTAATGCTAGCTAGCTAGCATTTTTGACAAACCTACTATACATTCTGGTATGTCATTCTACTTGTTCATTATACAGACATCCGAACCTGCGAACAGTCATTTCCGGGAGGTCTCTCGCACTCTTTCCCTGCCACGCACTCTGCCCTTCTCTCGTCTCTGCCCCCCTCTCTGCAGCTTTGTCTAAAGAGTGGTTTAGTTGCAGAAGGGTGAAGAAAATAGTTGAGCAAACCACTTCTGGGTAGTGGTTCCAAAACATGCGTACTAGGACCCCTGCTACAGTAACAAAAGTTTGTTAAAAAAGTTGCTTTGCTAGAAAGTTTATAGTAATCAAGGGCGGCATTAGTTGCACCAGGTGTGCATGTCCAGGGAAAGTCAGAGAGTGCACAGTCAGGCTCAAACCCATGACTATCACGTCGTATACTGTCTTGTAATGCAGCGACTTAGCCCACTACACCAAGTGGATCCCTGCAACCAGATTTCTGAGATGGCAGGTTGTGAAAAGCGCTTGAATGACGGCCTCAAGCGCAGCAATTTGCAGTTTCTCGAAAAATGCAGGCCTCTAGCTTTTTGTTGTTGTATTTTGTCTTTTATTCTATATTGAAATGTAAGAAAGCATCACTCTGTCATGCTGATTGACTTAGAATAACAGACTGGAATCTTTAAAAGGAGGGTGGTGCTTGAAATCGTTGTTCTTCCTCTGTCAGCCATGGTTACCTGCAATTAACACGTGCTGTCATAATTGCTTTGCACAAAAAGGGCTTCACAGGCAAGGATACTGCTGCTAGTAAGATTGCACCTAAGTCAACTATTTATGAGATCACAGAGAGAGGTTCAATTGTTGTGAAGAAGGCATCAGGGTGCCCAAGAAAGTCTAGCAAAGGACCAGGATCATCTGCTAAAGTTGATTCAGCTGCGGGATCAGGGCATCACCAGTGCAGAGCTTGCTCAGGAATGTCAGCAGGCAGGTAAGAGTGAATCTGCACACACAGTGAGGCAAAGACCTTTCAAGGATGGCCTGGTGTCAAGAAGGGCAGCAAAAAATCTACTTCTCTCCAGGTAAAAACATCAGGGACAGACTGATATTCTGCAAAACGTATAGCGATTGGACTGCTGAGGACTGGGGTAGTATGGCTTCAGATATATATCAAAACTCGCGAGCGCGATAAAACATACCTCCACGAGCAAATTATATAATTTCACTGGCGGCGACATTACTCTTTGCGCACCAATTCAACATTTGAGTGTAAACAGGCAAGTGCGAGCATGAAACAAAACATAGGGAGATGGAAAGAATGGCACCTGCACATATGAAATTAAGCAGCCTGCACACAGAGCACCCAAAACATGCCCGCGAGTGTCTGATTTGAGAGTGCTGGAGGGCATACGCTCTCGCAGGCAAATTCTGCGCTCGAAGTTCATTTCTATACGTGCAGAGTTGATTTCTATGCGTGTGGATGAAAATTACTTTTAAAATTTGGGGACGGAAACCAAGGAAGACATTGGCCTTCCGATGATTGGTCACTTGCTTTTAACACAGTCACACCTTCATAAGTTTATTTTGTAGCTATTTTTTTCCTGAAAGTTTTCTGCTTCTATTAATACCTGTTCTACCCCTTTCAATACTTTCATTATAGAGACACCTCCAAATAATCAGTTGATATTTTAGTTAATATTATGTTATAGTGACTTCTGTATAGTTTGCATTCTATATGAAAATATAATTAACTCACATGCATCAATTGAGGTTTACAAACAAACATACTCAAACATTCCTAATCATCCCATCCCATTCATCCCAAGTCATTTTACCAGTAGATGTATAATGGTTGCACTTCCCCAAAATCCTATTTTGCCACAGCTGCATGATGGAGTTTAGATTGTAGTTGACTAATGCGCACCATAGGCTATATAGGATTCCGGTTCAAAGGGTTAATCTCGTTGCAAAGCAATATTTCTCTGTGTCTTTCATTTTTGTGTTTAAAAAAATCAAGGATAGCCTAATTATTATGTTTAATTTTGTCCAATATATCTGTTTAATTTTGATTGAACTAAATACTTTGCTAATTCACACATCAGTACTAGCCTAACAGAATAGGGGCTGCAACCAACATTTTGAAGATGAGATACTAGGCTTTCACCGACCTAGATTGTCTTTGGTCAACCAACAATCGACTGATCTCTGACAATTGACTAGTCTAGTAGACCTTTTGAAACATTTTTTTTTCTTCAATAAAGGACGCAATTAATGTTTTTAATTAAACCATTTTGTTTGATGCTTACTGCACTGTTGGAAGAAATTAATAGAAACAAATACATAAGTAAAAAAGGTGATTGACAAGCATAAATGTACAGATGTTCAGGATCTCAATGTACAATAGCTGCTTGCTTTTTCAGTTTCAGCTACTACAAAATTAATCCTAATGTTAAGCCTCATAGATGTTGCTGAATGCCAATATTATTACAACTGCCTGGTTGTATGTAACTATGATAAGTAATGTGAACTTATGTCCTACAAATAAAAAAAATGTTTAGCCGGCAAATCCGCAGAGCGCGTCAATTAAATGGCGCGTGCTGTATAGTAGCATGTCGACATATTTTGTGGCACTGAATATTTTGTCATTGATGGCGCCTCATTTTCATTATGTCCAGCTGCGCGGATGACCGGGAGGATTAATTAGTGACCATGCAACCTTATCTGAAATTAGCCATTTATAAAAGCAAAGCTGCATGATCCAGTGAAAGTAATGAAATCTTTTTTATATGAAAATGTGTAGCCTACACAGTTGTAGGGGGGCTAAAGGGGGTGCAAAGCTAATTTTTGGAGGTGTTTTAGCCCTGTCTCTCTCCGGTCTGCCGCCGCCGCTGCTAGTAGGAAAACTGACATTTACATTCACAACACAATTATAAAGTAAATTATTTCCATTCCATACAAGTCTGAGCAAAGTAGCTGCAGTCCCACTTTTCAAAGACGGTTCTTGTTTGAAGCAAGATGTGACGCTTCTGTCATGCTTCACAAGAGAATTAGAATGAAACGGAATGGAAATTTTAAACCTTAACAGTTTGTGACACAATAAAATAATGTAACTTCAGTTGTGATAAAGATATCTGAGTGATTAAAACATCCTTGTATTCAGGTGAGTTTGTACTGTAGTTAGCTACCAAATTTATACAGCCCATGTCACCAATGGTTTTCCCCAGGCTGCCACACACACACATAGCTCTATACACTCACACTGTAAAATCTGACAGGGCTTAAAAAAATGCCTTAAAAAAATAAGTTAATGGAATTTAGTAATTTTAATTTAACTGTCAGTTTAGTTACCATTACTAATTTCGGTTAACTTCTTTTTTTAAGGCAACGAGTTCGCATAAATATTTAAAGTAAAATAATCCTGTCAGATTTTACAGTGCACCTAAAGGATTATTAGGAACACCCGGTCAATTTCTCATTAATGCAATTATCTACTCAACCAATCACATGGCAGTAGCTTCAATGCATGTAGGGGTGTGGTCCTGGTCAAGACAATCTCCTGAACTCCAAACTGAATGTCAGAATGGGAAAGAAAGGTGATTAAAGGAAGTATTTCACAATCTGATCAGTTACTGGGATTTTCACGCAGAACCATTTCTAGGGTTTACAAAGAATGGTGCGAAAAGGGAAAAACATCCAGTACGCAGCAGTCCTGTGGGCGAAAATGCCTTGTTGATGCTAGAGGTCAGAGGAGAATGGGCCGACTGCTTCAATCTGATAGAAGGGCAACTTTGATTGAAATAACCACTCGTTACAACCGAGGTATACGGTATGTATCCTTGAGGCGGATGGGCTACAACAGCAGAAGACCCCACTGGGTACCACTCATCTCCACTACAAATAGGAAAAAGAGAAGAGAATTTGCAAGAGCTTACCAACATTGGACAGTTGAAGACTGAAAAAATGTTGCCTGGTCTGATGAGTCTCGATTTCTGTTGAGACATTCAGATTTTGAGAGTCAAAATTTGGCGGAAACAGAATGAGAACATGGATCCATCATGCCTTGTAACCACTGTGCAGGCTGGGCACTGAGTATTCAGGGCACTATGAGTATTTAGTTATGTCATATGGACTTTTCCAAGCCTTCATTAATTACGTGTTTCGGGACCTGTTGGGGCGATGCGTCATGGTGTAGATAGACGACATCTTGATTTATTCTCCCACCTACCAGCGGCACTTTCAGGATGTCAGGGAGGTTCTGACCCAATTTACTATGCCATCATCTGTGCGCCAAAGCGGAAAAATGCATATTCCACCAACCATTTGTTTCCTCCCTGGGCTACAAGATTACAGACACTGGCTTGGAGATTGAGATGGATAAAGTTGACGCTGTGCACTCCTGGCCCACACCCAACACCATAAGAGAGCTCCAACGCTTTCTTGGTTCGCCAACTACTATCGCCGTTTCATCAGGATATTCAGTACTTGGCAGCCCCGTTGACCGCCCTGTTGAAAGGCAGACCCCATCGGCTCCCATGGAACATCAAGGCAGAGGAGGCCTTTAGGGTCCTGAAGGATAAATTCACCACCGCACCAATCCTGAAACATCCGGACCCGACGTTCCCTTTCGTGGTGAAGGTGGACGCATCAGAGGTGGGCCTAGGCGCAATATTATCCCAACGGCAAGGTAACCCCTCCAAATTATGTCCTTGTGCATTCTACTCCCGCAAACATCCGTCAATCACTGTCTATTTAAACACAACCGAGGTTCTGGAACCTCGTCGATTGTTTTCCTGTGGGCTGTGTATCCTGTGCTATTACCTTGTGTTCTAGTCGCTAAGTGAGAAGGAATACATCCTCTTTGTTGAGCACCTGCTTCCAGTTTATTTGAACGCCACACCATGTAAACATAGCCTTTTTAAAAAATGTTATTGTTTATTTATTGATTCACAAAATTAACCACAGCCACTATTGGGTTTTTCTCATGACGACAAATATATAATTTCAATACTGACCATTTTGGCCCTCTGTAGTTACATACTTTAACCCATATTGCTGTAAAACAAACTTGAAATATGCTTATTATTAGTTATTTAAAAATAATGAAGAGACATGATACTTAATGTAAAATGAAAAGTAATTTATAAGCACCTTGGTGAACATCCACAGTTACCTTACATGGACAAACAGTATTTAAACATTAGTAAAAGTGCACGCTTTTATATAAATGTCTAGTAGTAAAACAAATGTTAGGTAAGTATAAATTGTTAAACATTACTGTAATTCTCAAAATCTAAAATCATGTAAAAAAAACTATCCATATGTCCATGTGTGTTAGGTTATGTACATATAAGCATTTTTCTCATGCGCTCTTGCTTAAAATTATATTATGAACAAACAAAATAATTCACAATTTGGCCATTCAACAGACTACAGATCTAAAATACATGGGTCCCTGGTTGGCCATAACACTAGCCTAGAAATCTAGACGCACCCTAGCAGCAGCAAATATAATTTGCAGCTAGGGTCAGTCTAGCAACTCTCCGTTGACTTGCGAGCTAGAAAAACAAAATTCTGGTCAGGCCAATCACAACGTGTATAGAGTTGGTGGGCTTAACGTAATTATGGGAAAACAAAGAAATGGTTGCTGCTGCTGGCGAACAGCTGTCTTTTGAATCGGCTTTGGCCGTGACTCTAGTAGACTTGGAGTTAATCTATTTTTGAGAAATAACAAAGAACGGCACTGAAGTCATGCTTACAAAAGGAAGATGTGTTCAGAGTTTTGCCGACCGCACACTTCGTTTCTGTGGTTGGTTGTAGCGCTATCCTATTGCATGCATAGGGAATTTGAAAGACAACCGTTTATCCCGCCCCTTGAATTCAGCACTGCCAAAATCTTGATGTGGGTCTCGCTTGCCAGGCTACCATTACACAGCAGTTTCCCCAGATCTGGTTTATGGTTCCAGCCACGGTGAGGGAAACATCAGTGTCCCAGAAATGGTATTCCTTCAAACTCCGTATGACCCTCTCCACCAGGATCCTCAAGCAAGTGATGGCCTGGGTGCAGACTGCATCCTTGTGTGTCAACTGGGTGGTACGATTGAAGGGAGGAATAATGAGCCTCGCACCAACATCCTCCAGCATTGTGTTGATGGTAAAGCCATAGATAGGGGAAATGGAAGCAGCACATACCCAACGGCTTCCAGTTCTTTTATTTTCTCCACAGCAGAACCTGAAAACCAGAACAGTTACAGCTATAAAGAGAAATAGCAATGCAAACAGGAAAATAATTAACTACACTGTGAATATTAGACTGATCACGGTCAGGTGTACAAGCAGGTATCCAGGAGAGCACGGTCAGGTGTACAGGCAGGTATCCAGGAGAACAAGGGTTAGGATTACTCTCACAGGAAATAACTGAAATTGGAGACACAGAGAACTGGAGTTAGAACAAATAATATGTCGTAACCATAAGGGCATAGTACTCAGATTTAGAAATAGCCAAATGTACAAAATAACAAAAAGCACAATTCTCAAATTGGCACCAAGTATCTGGCTCAAGAACATACGCACTGGGAAGTACAATAATCCGGCGTTGGCTGACTGTCTTCTCCTCCTTAATAAAGGAAGAGAGACTATCATCCCAGGTGTGGCAGAGGAGCAGGTGCAGGTGATGATTAGGGCTGGGGACTGGTGCTCAGGGATGGGTGCCTTCGTGTGTGCTGGGAACTGGTGACTCAGGGAACTGGAACAGACATACAAACACAAAACAAACCAGACACACACACACGGGATACCAGAATTGAGGGAAGGCACACAAAAGGAGAGGGGAAGACAGCTCAGGGGGGGCGTAGAATATTACTAGATTTTGGGTTGCACTTTATTTGGAAATACAAAATCACCATTTGTGGATTCTCCAGATGTCACAATCCCACCCTACTGACCTTGTGTGTCTATTCCCTGATCTTGGTGCCATTATGTGTATTTAGTCTGTCTCTGTGTTTGTTTGTCTGCACCACGTTCCCGAGTTCCCAGAGCACCAGTCCCATCAACACTCATCCAGAGGACCTATTCCTTCTGCCGCACCTGGGGCTGATTGCCACCCTCCCTTTATTAGGGAGGTGTTGACAATCAGTTCCTGCCAGATTATTGTACAACCAAGAGCGTTC
This sequence comes from Umbra pygmaea, assembly GCA_016801145.1. Lineage (NCBI taxonomy): Eukaryota > Metazoa > Chordata > Actinopteri > Esociformes > Umbridae > Umbra > Umbra pygmaea. The sequence goes on from JACXGM010007458.1 coordinate 9,913, forward strand.
TAGTCTCGTGCCATTCTCTATTATAGCCAGTCTGAATACTAATGAAAAAAAACTGTCACTATCATCATCTGAATGAAAATAATGCACTTACCTGGAGGAGGAGGAGTTGCAAAGTCGTGTTCAGCAGCTCCTGAACCTCTATTAGCAATAGCTGTGCCAGAGCAGCTAGCATCCTGGTGAAGCTCCATATTCCATACATTGACTCCAAGTCTAGCACTTGCTCTTTTAAATACAGAATCCTGTGTTGGTGTTAGGAAATTATTCCAACGAAATCCGGAAGGAACAACTACAATTTTTAAACGCTTCACTAACGTTTGGACAATTTGAAGTCATCAGGGTTGAAGTGTTGCCCACACACAAACGTAGACCGAACTTAATTTGAAACATGTTGCTTTCGTTACGTTTGATTAGCTTTTTAGTTTTTTCAGATGGAAAGTAATGGAATGACAGGTAGGGCTGTCAAGAATTTCTCTGCATAGGATGATGTACCTATGTTATTCGATGCATATGATAAATAAACAACTTTGACTTTGTCTGTTTCTTTTTTTGAATTTAAACATAGAGGAACACTACATTACATGTACTTTTGTTCTTGGTCTTGGACATTATTGTTTAACCCAGTGTACACAATAGGAGTTCTAACACTAGTAGCACAACGGAAGGAAGTTTACCCAGCTATGACACCTTCCATTGTTAGAAATGCAGAATTGTAAAAAAGGCCTATTACTAATGTTTAATAATGCTTACCGTATGTAGATTTTCCAGTTGTGCAGATAAGCTAACGCCAGACAAAGTGTAGAGTCATGCTGGTTTTATGATCTTGTCTAATGTTGCGTGCCTAGCCTCTGTTTTGTTAATGTAATATAGGATGTAATTTCTTGAAGTATTTGATTTTATGAATGTCAAACGAGTCTAAAATCATCTTTGAATCAATGACATGAAGTTTAATTTTGGAGAAATTAAGATTTGTTTAAATTAATCAGAGGATGATTAACTGAAACTCTCAAAAATAGTAAGTACGACACACTTTACAGCCCCACTGGCGCGTGTTGTCACCGTGACAACAAACAGTCTCCATTTTTTGTGTGCTAATCGAATGATTAAGCAAAACCGTTCAATGAGGTTTCTACTCGTTCCATTTCTATGGGTCTGATCCTAGAATCGCCGCTGCTACGAACATAGACAAATTTAAGAATTTCGTTATTTTTCCCCTTTAAAGTGTATATTGTAGTATACAGTTTTTGTCATTAATCATGAATATATACAGTTTTATCACAGTTCTCAAAATACATCGCGGACCTCTATTTTGATATCTTTAGAGATTTTCTGACCCGGAAGTAGTTTTTTTTTTTATTGTCCACAGGAAGATATCATCTTTGTTAAGGAGATCATCTGGCTAGCTAATGGCTATGGTTCAATCAGAATGATATCGCAGCGGGAACGAGGAGAACTTGCTCGTTTTTATACCGTCACGGAGCCAAAAAAACATCAGAAAGGATATACAGTGTACAAAGTCACTGCACGGGTAAGCTGGCACAGAGACGCTACTGATGACAGATAGCTGTTATCCAATGTTAGCTAACTGCATCAAACCGCATAACCCAATCATCATTACATAGCTAGCTCCATTCATGTTCACACGTACAGCCATGTTCGCTGTTTTTGACAAATAACACTTTGTAAAATGTAACGTCAACCTCTTATTCAGCAAACTAACCCCTACTTTACTTAATCAGGCAAGTTGACTGAGAACAGTTTCTCATGTACAACAACGGCCTGGGGAGAAGTGGGGGGGAGGGAAGGGGATCAATGAACCAATTGAAAGCTGTGGATGATTAGGTTGTCATGGTGGTATTAAGGCCAGATTGGAAATTACTCCAGGACACCGGTCTAACACCCCTGCTCTTATGAATAGTGCAATGGGATCTTAAGTGACCTCTGAGAGTCAGGACACCCGTTTAATGTCCCATCCGAATGACTGCATCCTAATCAGGGGCATTGGGAGTGATGATTTTTAAATCAGAGGGAAGATATCCCCAACACTGCTTAGTTTACAAGCAAACCACCCCGGAATACAGGGCGCTATGCTACTGGCACTTAGTGTACTGTACGTCATGATGTGGTTATAACAAGAATGCTAGTTTCTGACTTTTGTTGGGTTAGAATGCCTTTACGTGAAAGTAAATTAATGTGGTCTGAAAATAAAAACACTTTTCTTGTCAACAAATGCATATAATCTTGAAGGGGAGCAGTTAAGAAATTCTATAATTTGTATATGTTCTGAAATTGGTTGAAGTAATTGTGACTGTCTCTCTTATCAGGCAGCTCTCTCACTAAAGCCCGATTCACACCAGGTCCGGCAAACTGGTTGCATTGCGGCGGAAGTCCATTCATTTCAATAGGAAGCAATGTGCACCACTGCGGCAAATCTAGCGGAGCCGGAAAAATGTGGATGCGGTGCGACGGGTGTGTCGCAAGAGTTGAAATAATCCAACTTTTGCGGTGCTTTGCCATACGGTGCCAGAACCGGAAGTTGATTTACCTCCGAGAAAGAGCTAATATGTCACTTTCATCTATGGGTGTGTGAGATTGCAAGACAAGCTTTGACAGCTCAGTAGATAGTTTTTGTATTGTCAATAAATACTAAACTGAAAACAGCTCCTGTCAGTTGCCTTGCTGGAGATGGACAGTTGTATGCAATGTTGCCCACCATCTGGTAGATACGGAAGATTGATTACGATGTTGATTGCAGTGTAGAAGTATGTCTGCATTACGATGCCGTACGGGGACTTTTTGCCTGATCTGGTGTGAATCGGGCTTAACACTGCATGCAGATGCGGTCCGGTGATTCGTTCCAGGAGCGGTGCGTATACAGCAGTGCAGCGATCGTTTCCGAACAGAGTCTATTTTTGCTGTGCTGCACCGCACTGAATTAAAGTGGCAGCGCATTGTTCACATAAAAATTAACATAGCTTCACGAGAAATCATAATAATTTCATTATATAACTAGCCTACAGTTAGTGTTTTACAGTTACTAAATTGCAGGTCAAGAAATAAAAAAGATATCAGTATAGTCCCAAGAGTTGCAAAATGCAATCATATAGGCCTATGACTTTTTTCTCAAGAAATACATGATACATATTTTACTTGCATCTAAAAACTTGGTGTGCCACATCGATTTTTCTCTACAAAACAGAGGCCTATACTCCAAAGGAAGTTCACCATGCCATAGATTTCCTTTTATTACATAGATTCACTAAACCTAACAATTGCGATCTAGATACGAGATGTCACGACGGTGATTATTAATTCATTAAATCACCCCAGGGTTTCCCCAATTTAGTGACAAGCTCGTTGACATAAAATAGGCGGTGTGTGCACCCTGCAGGACCAATCGCAGACACGGACAAGTCTATGAGAGACGCATATTTCGCTCAACTGTAAATGATCAGTTTACATTACAATTCTGTATTCCATTAATCCAATATGTTGCTTCATGCTAATCGTGTATAACAATTTTATTTATTGTATTCTTTTATTTGCAACCTTGACAGTGTTGACCGGTCATGGAGCAAACAAAAAATGTACAGGTTGTGTAAATTAATCAATATTACAATACTTGGTTGTTTAACAAGTTAAGGAGTAAATAGTAAATAGCCTACTGTCTCTACAGTGAAAAGGGATAGGCCTACATTGATTTTGGTCCGTATCAAACAGACCATACATTAAAATAGCTACCTGTCACAAACAAACGCAACACTATGCGTAAAGTCTGTGGAACTGTAAGTGCACAACTTCGATGTATCGCACTGCACTGGCACAAACGGCTCAAGATTAGTAATTAGCAGCTGAAAGTGCTAACTAATGCATAATTAATCTACTATACTGCTACTATCCCGTGATATTCTCTGGGGTCACGTTGGTGGCTATTTTTGCACATACACTTAAATGTGTAGGCCTACGTGGATCTGGATGTTGTTTTTTAACGAAAATAATTCAGAATTTATTTTAAAATTAACACATTATAATTACACCATAATAGCCTAGGTTTAGAGTAAAAACACATTTGTCAAGGCTATAACAAAAAGTGCATTATGCATCTGATTTCTGGGTGTGCCAGCTGCTTCTTTGGGTGGCACAAGCACACCCTGGCACACCCGTGCCTACGCCACTGATTTGTGGAACACAGAAACTTTGGATCAGTAGCGCACTGCAAACGTGTGATGTGTGAACGCACAATGGCTTGTCATGCCTCCGCACCGCATATGAACTGCAACCGCACCGCATCCGCACTGCAGACTGAGTATTTCTGAAACGGGCGTTATACTACTTTTTACTGATGTGCTTGATACTAGAGCCCGACCGATATGATGTTTTTGAATCCGATACAGAGTTTGAGTGGGAAAAATTTTCAGATATCGATACAACTTTTTCTATTACTATAGCTGAAATGGAAAATCTACATTTTCCTGCATGGATTGTGCTTAAAACCAGACTCCAAAGACACTCAAAGCAGGGTACCTGCAGGTCCTTAAAGTCTTAATTAGTCTTAATTTCATTTTCCAGAATTTAAGGCCTACAAGTCTGAAATCTGATTTTCCAAGGTCTTAAAAAATTGTGAGAGTCATGCTAATTTTATTATTTTGTATTTTGTTGAAGGAAACCATAAGCGCTTTTCTGAGCAACTTTACTTAACAATTGCTGGTAGATTACTGTACAGTAATAGCAGGTGATTGCGGCTGCTCCGTAGGCTTACCTCAAATCAACTCAGCTAATTTGTTTGTTAGTTAGCTTATCAGCTTTGTCTGTTTCTGAGTGTTATTTAGGATATTTTTATTTGTGTCCTTGCAGTGTTGTTTACTATAATGTTCTTGTGATCAGTATTAGATAAATGTAAATTTCCAGTCTCGTTTAGCACAGGTGTATTATGCGATTCATATTACTTTTGAACAATTCCTTTTAGCAAATTGAGAGCCAGGATTCTTGCCGTTACTTCCATTCAGACGTTTGATCTGCTGGTCGTGATTCTACTGCAAACTTAATTATGCACAGTCTATCATGCGCACGTAAAAATGCTGCAGGCAAAATAGAAAATAAGATACATTTAGTAGTGTTCCTTTACTTAATATAATGAAAAAAAAATAACTTATTTGCAAATATAATTAAAAGACATTGCTTTCTAATCAAATCCAATGTGCTGGTCACCCTCTAAGTAACCATTCAATGTGCGATCTCCAAACAATTATACCATTTCATTAAATAAATCCTGTTTGTATTGGCTAGCATAATAATATGACGTGTGTACTGATGCTTATCACATTAGACTAGCTTGTGCACAGGCTGGCAGCTTGCTGGCTTGTCATTTAAATGGTTTGGTTACTTTGCCGAAATAGGTCATATACCTTCTCATAATAGCTTTCTCCTGACTGGAGAAACCATATCAATTCGACAGCACACAACAAAGAAGAAACTTATCTCAACAACCTTTCGAAGGTTAATGGTTTCGCCCCAAAACTGCGGTGCTCTCTGTTATTGCTAGGTTTCTATTCATTAAATAGCGTGCTACCAGTCCCAGAGAGCTAACGTTAGTTACATAGCTAGATAAAGTAGATGTCATGGAAATGGTGAAACTCAGGTGTTTGACATTCTCAAGTTTTGGAAAAATTTTTTATGCCAGAGCTGGAGTAGTAATCACTGCAGGATTTTTATTAAAAATGCATATCTAGAAACAATATGACTTCAGTAGCTAGCTACGGTTCAGTAGTTAATACTCAGACACTATGGCCATATTAAGTTACTATCTAACCTATAACCCCAAAAGCCTTTTTATGCAATGTAAAACTGTGTGCATTTTGTGCACTGTGTGCATTTTGTGTAACTCTTACACCGGAAAGCTGGTTTTCAACTCACCTTTATAAGCAGCTTGTTATGAGCTGCTCTTCCATCCCCCCCCCCGGTTTAATCTTTTTAAGATAATGTCTTCTCAAACCTATATTCGGTGAAAGAGCACTCTCTTCCGGGCAAATACGGAATTGCAAAAAAAGATATTGGTCGTTATCGGTGGAAATATCACTGATACAAATATATCTGTAAACTGCCAATATTTACTAATAATATAGGTCAATTAATATATTGGTCGGGCTCTACTTCATACAACTTTGTGAAACATCAACTATTTGCATGAAAAACAAATGTTTTGACTTTTAGCAGTCTGGTTTATTTTGTGAAGAGATTTGTTGTGAAATATTTAAAATCCTCGTTTTCCCTTTGCTCCTGTCTCCGTCTACTTCTTTCAACCCATGATTTATCACAGATACAGTACCTTGGTAAATTGGCATACAGAACATATATTTGTCATTAACTTCTAATTCATAACACACATTTTGTGAAAAATTGTATTCTGGATCCCAGGAAGAAATGTTATTTATTTAGTACCTGCTATTGGTGATCCTTTAAAACATCATGATGCTCTTGCTGCGCTTGTGGAAAAACCCAAGACTTCTGGCAGCAGTTGATTCAAATCAGTGCTGTACGGGGTACACACAGATGCTTATAAGCATTATTAGATATTGGGGTTGATAGTAACATGTAGAGCCTGACCGATAAATGATTTTTAAGACCAATATCGATACAAATATTTGGTGATTGAAAAATCCGATATTCCGATATATTGGCCTATATCTATCTATCTATCTATCTATCTATCTATCTATCTATCTATCTATCTATCTATCTATCTATCTATCTATCTATCTATCTATCTATCTATCTATCTATCTATCTATCTATCTATCTATCTATCTATCTATCTAGAAACAAAACATAAACGGATTTCCCTATCATCAGTCATTTGTAGTTATTTATGAGTCCTTAGTAAAATAATATGATAATGCGGTTTAAAAATAAACTTTTGTTTAAAATATGAAACTTAACGTCCTTTGAACAAAACCGCTACAACCACAAAAAATACCAGTATTAATAGACTTAATAGCTTTATAAATATAATTTTGAACAAGACTGGAAAAAAAAATTCTGTTAAGTTCTATAAGTTCGGATAAATAACAACAACAGCAAAATATAAACTATATGCAGTATATGAGGTAGTGTACTGAATCAGTCAGTACTCAATAGCTCCAGTACAGCAGAAGCAGGTTTTTATTTTTTAAATATTAATTTATCGGCCATTATAATTGCCGATACCGATAGTTTGGAAAATGCCTAACCTGATAAGGATTGGGCTCTGATTGTGAAATTCTGCCCAAAAAACTGGACCTGAAGCAAGAACATACAGTGGGGCAAAAAAGTATTTGGTCAGCCACCAGTTAGAAAAACTTCTAATTGTGTCCCCTAGTAGATGACAACATATGTCTAATTTTAGAGAGATACAGTGAATAGCCAATGAGCTATAGCATTGTGTAAAAGTATATTTCCCTCTCCGGGTCAAGAGACAGACTACAAATGTCTTTGTTCAAATATATCTGGCATACTTTAGTTTATATGGAGGATCTCAGTCACTTATAACATCTCTGTTTCAAAAGGATTACGATTTACACATTACAGACGTTGCTGACACTTCATGTGCATCTTTCGTTCATAAATTCAGTCCAACTCCCACAGTTCATAAAGAAAAGCCTTAGTTTGTTTCCGAAAACATTCTGTAACATTGTGTTCCTGAAATTGCCATTTCTTTACATAACAAGATGTATTTTGCTTGGGAAAACTATGCTCTTATGTCATTACGGGGACTCTTTGATGACAAAAACGAAAGATTCTTGAATATAAGTACTGTATTTCTATATTACAATAGGTTATTTTTTTATTTTTTTATTACCTGGTCAATATGGTCTTACCCAAAAGTTGTGAACTCAGCCCAATCCAGAAAAGTAATCTATATATATAAGTTTATTGAATAGGATAAACCCCTTGAGATGAACCATCTCGTTTTCGAGGGGGTCCTAAAATCTATTACACTAATCTATTACACTAATCCTAATCTATTACACTAATTTGTGGTATCTCTGCTCATAAATTTTTTAATTTTAATAGCTATAGTAAAACCAAGATAATCACTAGGTTGGGCTAATATTTCCTGAGTTAATTACTGGCAAAACGTCCCGCAGGCAAGACACTGATCCTTGAGAGGCTAATATTGGCCAATATATCAGTCGGACTCTAGTAACATGTTACAAATAACCTGTAGTCTCATCAGCACTTATATAATCACGATTGTTTCATTGTGATTCGGTCTTTTTCACCATTCTATTTTTACCATATTTTTACAATTTTATCAATTTTTTACTATTTTTATGACTTTGACAAGGGCTGTGTTGACTGTGATGGCTAGACGACTTGGTCAGAGCATCTCCAAAACTGCAGCTCTTGTGGGGTTTCTCCGGTTTGCATCAAAAGCGGTCTAAGGAAGGAAAAGTGGTAAACCTGTGACAGGGTCATGGGTGGCCAAGGCTTATGCTGGAAACACACTACAGGACTTTTAAATTCCTAACCGATTTTGAAATGTCGTTGCAGCACACACTTAAAAAATATCTTTACAGATTTTCTTCCCTCAAATCTTAAACATGCTCACACTACAAGATTTGAAAATCGTGGCGCATCACACACTACACAATGTTATTAAGATTATCGTGCCAGAGGGGGCGCCTCTGGCTACCGTCTTGTTGTAGACTTGTTTCCTATTGGCTATAGCGACAGTACTGACGTAATCACAATCTTACTCATGCCGTTAAATATCAAACATGTTTGATATGATCGGGGCAAGCTCGATTTGTGTGAGAGCAGATCGGCAGGTGTAAGATTCGATCTGTGAACGCCTCACATTACCAGATAATCTGCACCGAAAATCTGCACCGATCGAGGTCCTCGACAAGATTTTTTCTCAGATTCTCGGGAGGTGAAAATCGGGCAAAAATTTGGCATAAATCTGCCTTAAACTCCTGTAGTGTGTGGCCAGCATTACTGATGAAAACTAGCCATGTGGTCCAAGCCAACAGATGAGCTACTGTAGCACAAATTGCTGTAATAGTTAAGGTAATGCTAGTTCCGATAGAAAGATGACAGTGCATCACAGTTTGTTGTGAATGAGGCTGCTGTTTTGGCAGCAAAGATGACCCCACACAATATTAGACAGGTGGTCACAATGTTATGGCTGATCGTTGTATGTAAAAATATTTAAATGAACAAAAACAGATATAGAGTAAGACGGGGGAGTGGTGGAAAGTGGAAAACCCATATCAGCTCAGGTGGGGTCAGCACCTAGACTGCTAGACCACCCGTTTCCAGTGATTTTGTAGACTTGCTGGCTTTTTATGATGTTTGTCTAGTGACGTCTCGTTCATGCACTGCTCCCACACCCGACCCAGTATAATGTCCTCATTGTTGACCGGCTAGAACTGTGTTCCCTCCCTCCTGTTTGTCAATGACTGCAGCTGGGAATGGCTAATACTGATCCACAGTTTACATTGAGGGTCTCTAATTTGAAATTGTTCTCCTAAATATTTTCTGTGGTGTGACAAAGAGGATTCTCATGTTTACTAGTAGATCTCTCTTTTTACTCTCTCTTTCATAGATCATCTCCAGAAAAAAACAGGAAGACGTCCAAGAGGTAAGAGCAGCTTTTGGGAGCCCTGAACATGTATAGTTTCTGACAGTTTAAAGGGTAGCTCTTGAAAGAAACATGATGTTTTTGGGGAAACATTCATTCTGTTCTTTATTTTGACTGTTTGTTGTAGGGCTGGGCGACATGGACAAAAATTATATTACACTATGATACACAATATTTTCCGATATGATATGAAGAACCCACTGTGAATTGATCACATATAACTGTATTATCGGCTGTATAACCAGAGTATACAGCAAATTATACACTTACAGTTGCAATCAAAATAATTCAACCCCCATTGCAAACCAAGTTTATTGTAAAAATGTACTGATTTATTCTAATGAACATATCAAACAAGCAATTAAAATAGCTCAACACCAGAAATGCATCAAGTGGTTTCCCCAAATCCAACTGAAAATGCAACTCATTATGTCTCAAAATTATTTAAAATTATTCAACCCCCTGAGTAGAGTCCCTCACAACGGCACAAATATGCAAGCAGATGTTATCTCAAGCACACCTGATCTAACTAATCAAGGGCTTCATTACTTGCACCAGGTGTACTTGAGCTGGTTAGGGGTTTGTTGATTGTCACATTTGAGTGTGTGAGAAACATGGCTTTCACTAGTAATTCACTAGTCTTTTTCAGTTTGTAAGTACTTTACTTAAATTTGCTTAAGAAAGCATGCTGGGAAATATGCTGGGCAATATGCTGGGCAATATGCTGGGCAATATGCTGGGCAATATGCTGGGCAATATGCTGGGAAATATGCTGGGAAATATGCTGGGAAATATGCAAATTAGAAATTATAAGGCAATAACACAACTTGGTGTTTAAAAATACACTATCATGTGTAATAAATGTCAACACTATCAAGTAAAGGAGAAATCCACCGCTAAAAGAAGAATTAATGTCTTACAAATTTGAGTATGGTCTATGGTCTATCACTGGGTAAAATTACAGTTCATGATTTCACTTGTAAGTGGTCCATCTATCAAATAAGGAAATCTTGTATTGACACATCCTAGCTAGTGTTGCACTGTTTCCTCTGTATTCATCTCATTCCCAAAAACTTCTGGCCAGATTGCAGATTGTACCTGTATACATTACAGAACTTCATATGATTATCAGTATAACAATTATATGTCATTCACATTTCCTTGAATTACATGGTATGCCATCAGATTAACATCCTTTCTTCCTCCAACTACCATGAAGCAAATCTGATAGAGATTTTATCTAGAAATGCAATCTTTTCGAAGTTGCACATGTTACATTTTTCTTAAGAACCATTTGTTTCAACAGATCATGCTTTCTAACTAGGGATCGACCAATATGGATTTTCTTTTGTTCCAATGCCGATTTTCTTTCATCAGCCTTAGCCGATGACCGATACGGGCTACCAATTATCTTGAGCCAATATTTGGAGCCGATACTGCTTTTTCGGCCTCATTATACATCATGGAAATGACACAATGATGATAACAAATGTTACAAGTCTCAATTTAAAAAAGGAACATTTATTGATAAAACATACTTAATAAAACAATATTTAACATAGTAAAAACAGGTGAGGTACTGTAGAACAAGGGGCAGTGCATGGTCTGCACATGAACTGCAGCGTCTTCAGTAAAACAGAGCTGCCTGTGTGGACGTCTGTCTGTAAATAATGCCTGGAAAATCGGCAAATGTGGCAGCCGCGTATCGGCCGATGCCGATACACGTAAAAACGCAAATATTGTGTGCAGACAATTCATAATTTCAGGTAAGAAATGGTCATAGTGCACAATATGTACTATCGCACTGACCTATGAAGATGTTCACACCAAAGTAGAAAACAAAATCAAGGAGCTGGTCACGTTTGAAATGCAGGCCCCTATTTGGCATTTACAATGGATTGTTGGTCTGGTGACACAGAATCCCTAATGAGCCTGACCTGTCATTTTATTGACAGTGACTGGGAAAGGAAACAAATTGTCCTCAATGTCAAAGCCATTCATGGATCTCACACAGGTGCATATATCAGCGAGGTGTTCCTCTGTCTGCTGAGGCATTGGGACATCGACGCAGGCATTTGTGCTTATGCTTTGCGATAGCAGGTCCAATATGATTAAAGGGATGAGGCTAGGGCTGTAACGATATTGGAAATAAATTACATTGCGATATTTTGTTTCCCAACGATATATATTGTGATATTGCAAGCCATCAATGTAGGCTTCAGTCAATAATTACCATTCCATGATACTAATAATTTCACTAATAAACAAGCTTCATTCTCTGTAAACAGTAAAGCAGTACAAATTTTTTTTATAAAACAGCAGCTTTACACCAACCCCCGATTGGTTTATAAATTATAACTGAAAAAATATATTTTTTATAATAGAACTTATAAGCATTTTGTTTCACAATCTTTAGTTTTTAAGTTTTTAAGACTGGATCCAAAACGGATAAGTGTGGAGGAAGAAGAGGAGGAAGATGCTAGTCCATCTGACATGCTTGAACAGATGTATGGCAACCTTCTGGGTGCACATGGACAAACCTCTGGGGAGACTAATGATGAGGTGGAGCATCTTTTCACTCAGCAGCTGGATCAATACCTACGGGAGCCGTTGATCGACAGACAGACGGGCCATCCACTTGCATCCACTTGCATGTTCTCAGTCCTCCATCCACTGGCCAGAAAATTTCTCAGTCCACCCTCCTCTTTTGCCAGTGACAGGGTATTCAGCGAGGTCAGACAGATTTGAGAAAAAGAGGAATAGGCTGATGGTAGAAAATGCAGAGCGTCTCTGTGTCCTCCATTATAACCTGCAGCTCCTAAACTCGGAGGATCAAGAACTTTCAGTGAGGGGTGTGTGGGGTAAAGAAGGGGGCAATGTGGATATTATGCACAATTCATTTTAGGTTGTTTTTTGTTCAGTATTGCTGTTCACATTTTCCTTATCTTAGGAAAGCCATTTGCTCCATGAGAGATTAAAGTAAGTGCACTAAAAAAGGTCTAAGTATTAAATGACTAGGTTGTACATAGTTGGTTACAATTATTTTTTGTTCAAATTAAGTATAGTACAGTGTGTACTTTATTATGCTGCTTGCTTGTTGCTACTGTGTGCAGTAGTGTAATTATTTTTGCTTAAATATTTATTTTCAGAATTGTAATTATGTTTAAGTATTTATTTTCAGTAATTTCAGCACTACTCACCAGTAGTCTTCACCAATACTCCTATGAAGAAGCGAGGAAGAGAGACCCTGCCCGGAGGAAGCCCAGGGTCCCCGCCTGGAGCCAGGCCTGAATGGAGGCCTTGTCAGCGAGCGCCTGGTGGCTGGGTTTGCCACGGAGCCCGGCCGGGCACAGCCCAAAGAAGCAACGTGGCACCTCCCTCTCCATCCCATGGGCCCACCACCTGTGGGAGGAACCGCTGGGGTCGGGTGCGCTGCCAAATGGGTGGTAGTGAAGGTCAGGGGCCTCGACGGACCAGACCTGGGCAACAGAGGCTGGCTCTGGGGACTTGGAACGTCACCTCTCTGTGGGGGAAGGAGCCGGAACTGGTGT
>JACXGM010007459.1:0-19057 GCA_016801145.1 Umbra pygmaea
GGACCAATCAACGTGGAGCTGGGAAAAGGGAAAATGGAAAGACCCTGCTCTGGAGTAGGAGCTAAAAAGGTTATAGGAACGGCAGTGCGAGGAACTAAATAATCCCGCAATTTCTTCTATCGGAACACGAGAAAAAAATGGTTATAGGAACGTTATGTTCTAGGAACTGCAAAAATCCCTGCGGTCGGAAAGCGGCTTAACACACGGAAGTCACACCAGATGTGACTGTAATGAATAATGAAGCCATTGACAGTTAAGACACTGAAACAGTGTAATAATATCTTGTGTCCAGAGGGTGGTGCTAACAACCCAAGCACCCACGTACATAGTTCCAACACAAATACCATACAAACATCAATCCCCATATTTACACATAAACATCTATATACAATATCAATGGAGTCCATATCTCAGTTCCTTCGAACATGTGTCCCACCCTGGGTACCTGTTACTAACTCTGTCTCCTCACTGTATTCAAGCAGAAATTAGAAGAGCGATAAGTGTGTTTATAGCTACATGTATGCGGCCATCTTTTGCCAATTAAACTCAAATGTACCGTTACCCTCAAACCTCAATAACTATCATAACACGGGTACCATTGCAAAAATGCAGAGCTGTATATGTAGAGAGTTTGAGTATATCCAGAATGTTCTGGGCCCGGTTCCCCAAAACGTTCTTATCGCTAATTAGTTCTTAACCTATTCCTTAACCTCTCTCTTAACCTCATGGCACTGTTCCCGACACGTTCGTACGATAAGTATATCTTCTGTAAGTCACACTTTCGTAAGGTTGGTCTGGACCATTCGTAAGCTCTCTCTTAGAGTTGTTTGAGCTCAAGTCGCTAGTCGACGGCACTGTGCAGCAGTCTTTAGAAATCAGTGCAGCGCAGTACAAGTCAAACTATGGTATGTTGACAATGTTTTGATTTTAAGACTAATAATAAAATATGTTCGCAATGGATACAGGCCTATTTATGAAATTGACTTTATTTGGTATCAGAACTAATATATGGTAATTAGCCAAGGCTATTTCGTTATGTCATTAAAGCGTTTAAATTGGCAATCACTTTTGATAATTAAAGTCTGGCAAACAATTTGGCTCTAAGTGGCTAAGATCTATAAATCGGTAAGCATGGTGATGTCCAGTAAGCGACCAACTATGGCAGCGATCCAACATGTCCTTGTATTGAATCAAAGACGGCGCCGGCCGCGGAGCCGTTTAGTCAATGTCAATTGTTTTATTCGGCAAAACTTAAGCCCTTTTGAGATTTTTCCTGACGTCCTGCCAGGACCTCAGTGTGCCTGATCCGGAGGCAGCCTTGCTATGTCGCTCCATAGCTCTTGTTTGTTGCTGTTGCACAAGTTATTCCGAAAGCTGGAAAACAGTGTCACCTTGTGCAAGCTCACCTCGTCCAGCAAAACTTCAAGTTCGTCTGACGAGAAGCTTGGTGCCCTTTTTCTACGTTGCTTCCTCACCCTATTCTCTATCCAACTCTTTCTCTCTGTTTATTGTAGATAGGTTGCTTTTTATTGTAAACATTAACCAATGGCAATCAAAACCACATTAAACAGAAGTAACTGAAGTTGCTTGCCAATCAATTCTGATTGTAAAGTACCTTACCATTGATATAAAAGTGTATTACATAATTTTTAGAAGTCGTTAAACTCACGTCAAGAAGTGGGACAAGTGGCAACACGGGAGAGGAGGGTGAATGATTAGTGAGGGATACCCGGTTCGTCTACCAGTCACAACATATCGTATGAACACATTACTGACAATTTGATAATTGAATTAATAAGTCTATATTTTACTGATAACTTAAACTACGTTTAAGAACGTGTTGTCTTTCTTAACACATAATGCACCTTTTCGTGAAGTGAAAAATCGATTCCTGAGCAATCGATGACAGCAAATTCAGCACCTTCTCTTGGGACAGCGCCTTTGTAACGTCGAACTTAAGAGGCAGCGCATTAAGAAGCTTCCTAAGGGAAACTTTGGGGAACACACTTAGGAACATAAACAACTTTGTTAAGATATATCTTGATTCCCATTGACATAGTGCAGGGAATATTGAAAAAATGTAATACATTTTTTTTAAATTACATAAATCACTGAGAAAATGCCCAACTATTGCACGTTTGCTGCAGTAAAAGACTGGGAAGCTACAAAAATAAATTCACAAGTTCCCCCGTGAACCAGAAAGGCAAAAAGTGTGGGAGCTGAATGTGAAATTAATGTTTCTTTAGGCTATGATATTGTAAGGGTTTATCGATGTCTGTTAATAATAATAATAGCCTAACAATGCAGGACATTACAATGCAGCACTAGTTACAGTTACAATTTTTGCCGTCAAGTAAGTTTCACCTGTCCTTGGCGATGGATGAACTACGAAAGGTTATGTCAGGACTCGGGAGACTGAAGAGAAAAGGTAAACACTACTCAGAGACATTAGGCAACATGTTCACTCCCTACAATGAGCAATTTTAGAGGCCCATTCACGATATAGAAGGTAAATATACACTGGAATATTTCCATAAAGGCCTTTTACATATTGACAAACGTTGATAATAACATGTATGTGCCTGTTTATATTGAAAAGAAGTGATTTATTTCAAGATAGCATATTTGCCCCATAGGGTTACTGTAGAATCATCTGATAATGGTATCCAATATGGGGCCTTTGATTTGAGTTGGCCAAACTCTCTCTATATACGGCTCTACAAAAATGCATATATTATGAAATATGGACCAGCGCATGCAATATTTTATTTATTTATTTGTGATTTTTTTCCGCGATAATACTCCCCTCCCAATTCCCTCTCTAATCCTGCCTTGTCGGCAGCTCTGGAACTCCTTGGACAGATGTGGGATGGCGAGGGGAGCTCACGTGGTTCATCCAACCACATGTCGCCTGGGCCGCCGATTCTTTTTCACACTGCTCATCCAACATGGAAGCCTTTAGTCAGCTCATGCACAGGATCATTACATTCACTGACTATAATTCTGTGATGGAATTTACAGGCGCCCGATCTGAACACAAGGAGTCGCTGGAGAGGATTGGCTTATTTCACTTATCTTACCCAAATCCCGGGCAGCGATATGCCAATTGTGCACTGACTCGTGCAGGAGGCCCGGGGGAAAATCTGAGAACCCATGGTCAGGCTGGGACCCATGACCATTGTGACATAGACTGTCCTGCAATAAAGCAACTTAGCCTACTACGCCACACGGACCCCCAACCAGCACGTGCAATTTGACTGTGGAAATTTGCAAAACCGTGGAAGCACAACTTAACATGTCCTCATGGTAATTCCTGTTCAAACAGTATAATATGCACTGCATGCTGTAAAAAATTTATATCCCAGCTAAACTACCTTTTTCATTAAAAAAATCATGAAATATTGAACTAGAGCTTCTGGAAGCTGCTCACTAGTTCTGTTTTCTGGAACACAACAGTAACAGTACAAGGACAAATAAATACCAGTACAAGATGCATGGAGAGCAGCATCAAAGTAACATACATAAGGTAGAAAGAGGTGCATTTCAGCCTCAAAATCGACACAATATAATCAACAATGACCATCGTCAACAACATACATAGTGTAGCTTTATATCTTCCTTGTATAATGTTGTTTACTCACCTTATCATAGACTCATATTTAGGACAAAGCATGAAAACCACATTTCAGTCGAAAATATACAGAAAAGGCTATTTCCTAGCTTTTAGAAGATGTTGGATGCTTTGCATTTGTAACCTAGAAGCATTAGCTTTGAAGATGCTGCAGGTCTACTGACACGCAATCTTGCTATGGTGAAAAGTGCATGATGGACAACCAGACTTGTAATTGAAGTGGAGCCGAATATGATTTTTGTTTGTCCCAACCCCCAAGCCACCTCCGTATACAGAAACCATCAAGAAACAAGCAGGGGAGGAGATTGTCTACGTAAATTAAATTTACTTCACCAATGTCTCAATGCTAAATGTCAACGAATGGGCATCAAGCTAGATATTGACATCGGAAAATATAGGTTCAGAGGATAAATTAATACAGTTTAAAATCTAGATTTGTCACGCACCATTCATAGTGGTCTCCGTCTTCTAAACAATGTGCAATGTCAGGCTGGTAAAATGTCAAGTGACTGCATACTGATGGAGAAGCAAAGTGATCAATGCTGTGTATTTGGGATTTAAGTTGTTTAGCAAACCTCTTAATCTGAATTGATTGACAGTAGTGAATGCGTACATGTGCATACATATCCCTTGTTTGAATTAATCTTACATGTCTGGTACACCAACACACATGCTAAATACTGGGCAGTTACTGAATAAGCCCACCCTTTACCTTCTTGAAAGGAATATTATCAAATTACATTTAAAGTCATTGTGCTGTCATGAACAAATGTAGAGACTGGTACAGACTAATTTATGGCCAGTGAGACTGACCTCTGCGTTTGTTCCACACTGGCTTCTGTGGTACTTTATGATTATGCCTGAGATTTTCTGAACATTACTCATCACATTCAAAAAGCAACGTCACCAGGTATAATTTCATGTGACTTACCTAGTCAAGGTTACCTAGTGAAGCTTTTGTTAGCTGCATGATGATCTTTTGAAGAAGTACATTTGAACTCAAGACTTGCATGTTGCGGCCAGCTTTCCAGAACATTGCGTCATAATAGTTTTAATAAACAGTAATGTGGGCAATTGTGGGTGGTAAACAACAATAGTACTGTCCTTTCTGAGTGGACATGCCATGTAAAGTTTTGTGGCAATGTAAGTCAGCATTGTGAAATGCCTCCTGGGGTATTTCATAGGCAGGTTCCCATAGCAACCAAACACAGCTCATTTTTACACTAGACTGATCAGATCCCTGGCTGCTCCTGTGGCCAATAGCACTTTACACTTTATATTGGATTTACAGTATCCAACACTTCAAACTGATTTGGCATTAATAGTACAACAGTCAGGGAGATGATCTTCTGATATTTTTGTACCTGGTAATTAAATGAATTGCAATGAATTACCTGTTTCTTGTCCAATTTATTATGATGTTTTTGGAAATTATTCCAATTTTCTATGTCTAAACTTTCAAGATCCTATACATTCTGACTCTAATAATGGCTGCTCATATCATTTTAATTTAAGGGAACACGCAAACATCACAGTATAACACCAAGTCAATTAAACTTAGGGATATCAATCGGTACAGTTAGGAAGCAACTGGTACAAATACAGTTAGGAAGTTTTGGTACAAATGACAATGTCAACAGGTGCACTGGAGAGGTAACAGCCCCCAAAAAGTGAATGGTTTTGCAGGTGGTGGCCACAGACAATTTTTTTCTCTTTATCCTTCCTGACTGATCCTTCATCGGTTTTGCGTCCTACCAGTGTTCTTGTCACTACTGGTAGCATGAGGCAATACTTGCAGCCCATTCAGGGTGCATAGGTAGTCTAGCTCCTCCAGGATGGTACATCCATACAGCTGACATTGCACTGACATGGGGGCTGTATTGCTTTTTAATTACTGATGGTTGTCTTGGCTTTCCATGCCTTTTTGCACCTCCCTTTCTTCATGTATTTAATACATTTTCCCTGTGTCATTTCAGATTATTACACATAACTTAGTTTCTGAACGTATTTGTTTTGGTTTCTTTGTATGTATGGATTACTTAGGTTGTTACCAACATCTGGTAAAAATGTCATGTCAATAGCACCTTTGGAAATATATTTACTGAGAAAAACGGTGACGTGTTCAAAACTTATTTCCCCCGCTGTACATGCCATCACAAGGTTTGAAATCCTTAGACCCATCCTCAGACCTTAAGCTGGTGCAGTGGGCAGGACAATGTGTAGGCAGTTCCTGGATGACAAAGGCATTGATGTCATTGACTGGCCCTCATCGTGTTCCCCAGACCTGAATCCAATTGAGAACCTCTGGGATGTTATGTATCGGTGCATCCAACATCCAAGTAGCGCCACAGACTGTCCAGAACCTCACTGATGCATTGGTCCAGGTCAGGGAGATCCCCCAACACAACATCCGCCGTCTCGTCAGGAGGACGGCAGATGTTGTCAGGAGTGTATACAGGCATGTGGGGGCCATACGCACTACTGAGTCACATTTTGCTTTCTACTTATGACACAATGTACAGTAAAGAATTTGATCTTTAATATCATTGAGACACGATGTGTGCTTTGAGTGTTCCCCTAATTATTTTGAGCAGTATACATAAAACGTATACACTATATGTGCCCAGGAGTCATACAACAGCACTAACAGTAAAATAACAGATAATTACAATGAAAAAAATATATATATACATGTACATTGGTTGACACCATTTTAGTTCAAGACAACATTACTAAATTGGATATGGACAAACAAAGTACATTATAACTAATAAGACCTGCTCTTTCTTATCCATAATTCCACATAAGCGTATCTAGAGAGATTACATGTTTCGGTCCACAGTGACAACACATCATAAAATTGCAGTCTGAGAATGACTCTGATCACAGTCATACCCCATAGATGGTCCTCTGGCATCCTAATTGGCTATTTCCTGAACATTGAGCGATTTAGTGGAGACTTCTTTCACATTTTGATTAAAGGACTGGAAGCTGAAGATGCTGAAGCAGCCTAAGGGAAGTTGCTGCTTAGATTAGGATAGGCCAGGAAGAAGAATATGGTGTTACAGAAATGGATGGGACGCATACCTCTTTTTAAATTTTATTTTCTTCACAAGACTTTGGAGGCGCTCATAATCTCGCTGCATATTAATAATGTATTATGTTAATAAAGTGTATTCAGACGTGAAATGTTATACAGTGCAGCTGTGAGATCCGCACTGATTACAGTTCTGTTCTCCTTGGGTTCAGTGCATTTCTTCCCATTTGGAATGAAACGGAGCCTGACCTCTGAGGCGTACAACAGGGTTTTAGCTCATGACAACTAATATTACTCAGGAGCTATCCTCACACTCTCACCCAGGAATTGTAGATGTTAGAGAAAGACATGAGACCACTGAAGCATGGTATGGCTTAATTTTCACCTCAGGGAGAGACATATAGCATTTGCTCCTACATTTGGATACATTGGAGGGTTTAAGATAATATCCATGGATTGTCCTGCTATCACTTGATTGCATTGTTGTCATGGTGATTAGCATTCTATAGTCTCTGCCGTTTCACTGATGGCCAAACGTTTAATTGTTGGTAATTAGTTAATGTTAGCATTAGCTTGCTAAAACGCAGTGGATTCCCCTCAACATCAACTAGGAAATTATTGTTATAAATTATAATGCACATATTCTCATTCCCAGATGCTTATCAAAATGTGCTGGTCTGGAGGAGTTTTGCTTGAAAAGTTTAACCAAGCCATAGGCACTGGCTCATTCGGGAATCTCGATCAAATAATCTCACACTGCATACTCCTCCATCTTGTACATCTCTGTCTAAATCCCTTTGTATTTGTTGAAAAAAAAAATTATAACACAGTTCAGAAAAGTTGGGACAGTAGGTAAAATGCTGATAAAAACAAAGAGGAGTGATTTGTAAATGTACTTTGACTTGTATTGAAACATGAATGGTATTCAACTGGTAATTTATTTACATTAAATGGTCACTTTGAAATTGATGCATGCAACACATTACAAGAGAATTGGGACAGTGTCACAAATGGTGTTGATGTTGTTGGTGTAGTTGTGGACGGAGACAGGAATGCTTTACTTAGAACACATAAGGTAAAGAGAAACATCATGGTTACTTGGAGAAACTGACAAGATATAGCTTGTAGCTGCACAACGAATATATATAAAGCTGCATCGAATGCGGATGCTAGGTATACAGAGTGTATGCCTGGCTCACAATAATGTATACATTATGTACGACACTTAAAGAGGTGAAGGCTGAATCAATAATGCACACTTAATGTCCATCAGCTCCACAAACAAACATAAGTATGGTTACCTCACCTTTTCCATCCGAACAATAACAGGAGTGTAATACTCACAATAACGCGCGTCAACCTTCTGGAACACAGAGTATATTTACTGTAGCCACCCTGGGTACTGATTACCACCTGGTGAGGATTATTACCAAATAAACTACTCCCGTGGGTAATGATCTACCCAGAGCAGCTGGCCATAGAACTCGGTACCCAGCAGGTGACGCGTCAAACCATAAATACTCAAAACACACAACAAAGTTTAAATAATATAAACAATAATAATTCATATAATACACAATAGTCTAATGCTCCATCAATTTCCTGCCACGACAGCCCTATTAAGCACTGGCAGTTGTGACAGCCACAGACAATTTAGGACAATAGTGATGTGACGAGTTGAAATAAGGTGAGGCAATCATGTAATCATAATATATAAGGAGCATCCAAAAAAGGCCTAGTCCTTCAAGAGCAAGAATGGGTCGAGACTTGCCAATCTACCAACAGATGCATCAGTGAATATTCCAATAATTTGAGAACAACAATCTCCAATGAGAAATTGGTAGGATTTTGGGCATTTCACCTTCTACAGTGCATAATATAATTAAGAGTCAAGGAATCCGGTCAAATCTCAGTGCATAAAGGGCAAGGCCAAATACCACTTCTGAATGCGTGTGCTCTCCAATTCCTCAGACGTCACTGTCTTAAAAACCTGAGTCTGTAATGGATATCCTGACATGGGCTCAGGAATACTTTTGGTAAACCTTTGGCAGTCAACACCATTCGCCATTGTATTCACAGCTGCAAGTTAAGGCTTTACTATGCAAAGCAGAAGCCATACATCAACACCAGTGCTGGTTCTAGCCTTTTGGGGACTTAAGCAGAATTCGATTTTTTATTTTTTTGTTTTATGCTTTACTGTACAAGTAACCCCTTGGTCAGGGGACTTTTTATTCTTTTATTTTTTTTCATGGAGATTACGAGAACTTCTGTTTGGTTTCTTAATATGATGATTTCACACTTTACGGTGGTCAAACACAACACGGATGAAGACCCTATGGAGCGCATAGCATTGGCTTTTTTTCTTTTCAACATGTATCCAATGAGACAGTCAACCAGGTGAGAGGGGTTCCCAACTGATTATTACTCTTAATCGATCAACAACCACTCAAGGTGGGTTTGGCGTAAAAAGAAGGATGGTTATACCGAAAAGAATCTGATCCCCACTGTTAAGTATGGTGGAGGTTCTGTGATGTTGTGGGGCTGTTTTTCCTCCAAAGGCCCTTGGAAACCTGTTAGGATAAATGTCATCATGAACTCCGTGAAGTACCAGGACATTTTAAGTCTGAATCTGCCTGCCTCAGCAGGACAATGATCCTAAACATACGTCCAAATCAACACAAGAATGGTTCACTGAACACAAAGTCAAGCTTCTGCCATGGCAATCTCAGTCCCCTGACCTAAATCCTATTTTAAAACATGTGGGCTAAGCTGAAGAGGAGAGTGCATAAGAGAGGACCATGGGGCCCTGGACGATCTGGAAAGATTCTGTAAGGAGGATGTTCTCAGATTCCTTGATCTGTATTCTCCAACCTTATTAGTTGTTACGGTAGAAGACTCAGTGGTGTTATAATGACAAAGGGAGGTTGTACAAAGTACTAAATGAGAGGTGCCAATAATCATGTTTTTATCCCTCAAGCGGCCGGGGGCGGGGGTCTCTTATATCGCTTATCTCTGGAACTGGCCCTGATCAACACTGTCCAGAAGTGCCACCGACTTCTCTGGGCTAGTTCTGATCTGAGATAGACAGTGGAATTGTGTTTTTTGGTCCTACGAGTCAACACTTCATATAGTTTTGGACAAAACAGCGTCATGTTCTCTGGGCCAAAGAGGAAAGGACCATCCAAGCTGTTATCAGCATCTGGTCCAAAAGCCAGCATCTGACATGGTATGGGGGTGTGTCAGTGACCATGGCATGTGTAACTTGCACATCTGTGAGAGCACCATTAATGCAGAAAGATTTGTACACATTTTGGAGCAACATATGTTATTGTCCAGATGTCCTCTTTTCCAGGGACATAATTGGTTTTTCCAACAGGACAACGCCAAACCACATTCTGCCTGGATTACAGAACGTATGGGTGGTAGCATGGCCTGCCTGCAGTACACATTATGAAGTGTTAAATAAGGCAACAAAGGCACCGTAAAATTGCACAGCTGAAGACATGCATAATGGATGTCTGGAGGAAAATTCAGCATGCTAAGCTGAACCAATTATTGTTTTCAATGCCCAAATGCCTAATAAGTGTTATTAAAATTAAAGGGGATGTTACACAGTGGTAAACTGGTCAACTTTTTTTGTTGTGTCATCAGTGTCATCAGATTTGTACGGAAGCCCTGAATCCCAAGGCAAACATCCTGTAAGCGCTAACATCCTGTAAGAGCTAACATCCTGTAAGAGCTAACATCCTGTAAGCGCTAACATCCTGTAGATTTTCACTTCAACTGCAAAAAATCTAGCTTCATTCAGCTCATCATCCAGCTAATTAGTAGAATCAGGTGTGCTAAATTGGGGTTAAAGTGAAAACAGTCTGGATGGTAGATCTCCAGGAACAGGGTTGGTGATCCCTGGAAGAGATCAATTTAACCTAGCGAAAATGTTCACAGTAAAAATTTAAAACTAGAACCACCAAGAAGGCCTTTTTCAGTTTTAAAATAAATACCTTTGCTTAAATAAAAAACTGTAACTACCCACATGTTGTGATTACTATGCCATTGTTGTTATTAAACCTTTAATAATATAGGGGTAATCAAGATCAGAGCAGGGACACTTTTACATTGGTGCCTTATGATACAGCAATATAAAAACCACAGCAACAAATGAAACAGAACATAAAGAAAAATGTAAACAAATAAACAGATAAAAAAACTAATTGAGGAAATCATTCACATTTAATGTAACAGGCATTTCTATGTTGTTTTAGAAGACACCTAGCCATACACTCATCGATCAGCTCAGCCTATTTATCCATATCAGCTCAATACAGCCATTTAGTTACAGTTATCATGCTGTTAACTTGCTTCCACCATAATATTTGTACTGTAAATAATTTGTTTAAGCATGATATCATGATCTTCCATTACCAAATATACACAGATTTATTCAGAAAGTTTAGCCTGCAAATTAATTGACTCGCTGCTATTGGATACAACCACTGCTTACAATCTTATCTATGGTCTCGTGTCAAACCAAAATGCCATAATTCAGCCAATAGCTTTGATCCAAGAGTTGTTTTTTCTTCTTCTTTTGCCCAGAGACTAAGCTTATCTCATTTGAACAACTTAGTAAAAAAAAAATATATATTTTGCCCAGGGACTAAGTTTATTTCGTTTAAACAACTTAGTATCTCGTTTGAACTTTATATCTCGTTTGAATGACTATGACTATGTTTATCTTCGTTGAATGAGATATTAAGTCGTGTTTGTCAAAGAAAATGT
This sequence comes from Umbra pygmaea, assembly GCA_016801145.1. Classification (NCBI taxonomy): domain Eukaryota; kingdom Metazoa; phylum Chordata; class Actinopteri; order Esociformes; family Umbridae; genus Umbra; species Umbra pygmaea. The sequence continues at coordinate 11,445 of JACXGM010007459.1, forward strand.
AATACACAAAGTAAAACATAAAATAATTTGAGAATAATGTGTTTTCAATAGAGTACAGGGTGAATAGATTTTTCAAATTAATTTACTTGCCAAACTGAAAATCGACATGCATTTGGCACTTGGAGGGTTTTAATTTCGGACACTGACTAGTCTCTAAAATTTATATGGAAATTAAATGGCCATTTAGATCAGAGTTAATTTGAAGCGAACTTGAATTGATCCAATTAACATTATGGTTAATTGAGTCCAAAATGTGAAGCACGTAAAGCTTGTGAGATACAAGTGCCACTGCTGGATGACTGTATGGTTTTCGGGTGTCTTTCATCATAAGAACAAGTCAGCATTAATTTACGGCTTCAAGGCTTATGCCCATTTTCCATTGACCACTTTTTAAGAACGCTGTATGCTGTGTTGCTCTGCACTGGCATGGACTGGCCAAGGCTGGCCATGGATGTGTTTCTACAAATGGTCGGAGAATGGTTTGTGCATTTCAAGCTTTTAAAAAAGACAGCACATGCAAGATGAATTTGCAACTTGCCTTGGCTAATAAGATAACCTGTTTATTTAGGAAAATTAACAAACAAGATATGCTAGCAGTGAACTAAAAGGCAAAATGCAAAGGACAAATGAAGAAGAATTCACTTCTAAACTACCAACAAACGAAGAATTCACTTCTAAACTAACAAAAATAACATAAATGTTAAAATCAGCACTTGCTGGAATTAATTGGAAATTAAACTAGCTACAATGGCTTAGTGTCCTCAGACCAATATTATTGGAATCAATCCCGAATTTTAGGGTAAGCCTAGATTGAATGTAGTAATGCAAAGACTTTTTTGCAAATTTACGGTTTGTGGTGATCAGTGTGCACATAAAATACCTCTTCAAGTTTTTCTGAAAATCTATATTTGGCTATTGCTTTTGCACACTTTGTAATCAAAGTTCAAATAAATTAAAATCTTACAGCTTCTTCTATAGTCATAACTAGACTTTATATTGCTCAACGTGATGTTTAGAAAGCGATTAATGACACACAAAATACCACCTAAAATGCTTAATAATGATCAAAGATAGACCCGCGATTGCTGCATTGCAATATCAATTCAAATGGCAAAATGATATATTAAATTATAATAAAATTATTAAAAGCATTATACTCATTGTTATTTTTATGTAATGTTTGTATAAGTGCATAAAAGAGGAAATGTATTTAGAATCTTTAAACGTACAATATGTAGTTTTTGGCCGCCAGGGGGCTCTCAATCAAAACAATTGCAAAAGAGTTACTTGGATGACGTCGGGAAGTAGCGTGGGATCATGGGTTTTGGTATCGTCGTAAATGACAGCCTTCCAATCTAGCGTTTCCAGCAGAAAAAATGTTCACTGACAAAGTAATGTATTGTTAAAAATATTATAACTTTATTCACGTTATGTTTGGCGGTTCCCTAGAACTTAGAGCAACTAGCGCAGTCAAAGGTGACGCCATTGACGGAAGACAAAATGAAACGTCCCGTGTCTTCGAATTATATTACAAATTTCTCTGGATTTGAAAGTTGGTGGAAACAAGTACACAACTAAGAAATATATATAATACAGTTATAGGGATGTTTGCTTTTTTAATGTAAAGTACATCTTTTGTTATTGTTTTGGAAAACTACATATTGTACCTTTAAGGGAATGCATCAATTCAAATGAAGAAATTAACGAAGATTGGCTGTTGAATTTCTTTACTCGTAACCCCAAACACCAGCCTGATTTTTCCTGGGCCAGAAGGTATTTTTCCCCTCTGATATAGCCCGATTTGGTCTGCTTTCAAACAGGGATAGATCAAAATGCGATCCAACACTTGATATGTATGGTATGGCACGGCACGCTACTGTATATGTGCATGTGTGTCTGTGTTGTGTGTATTTGTGTATATTTCAGTGTCTAGAGTTGGATTGTACCCAAATGTGCCTATAGCTGTTGCTTCTGTCTGAATGTGTGTGTTGGGGAGGGGGGAGAGAGAGAGTGAATGGGCTGCTGGCGCCCCATTGCCTGATTTTAATTACAATGGTCAGCACATCATTTATAGTCCTGTTAAATTTCCTTTTAATATTGTTAATTTTATATTTGTTTTACCTGCCCAGGGACTACAGCTGGAAATTAGCAATTGTTGCTATAACCTGGCCCAAGACAAATTCTCTTGTACAAGTTTAATGTCTATTTTTGCATAGTCCCTTTTTCAAATAAATACATTTCCATTCCATTCAATTTCCATTCCATTCCAAGGCTCTCTAATGGAAAATGGGTATCAGTGTGAATGGAGCAAGTAAGTGTGTATAGGGATTTATCCTGTTTTTCCATGTGTGACTGACAATGAGTCGAAACACTCCATGCTGTGATGTTGATTAGGTAGACAATACATCCGGTAATTTCCGCCCTCTATAATATCTCCCTCTTGGCTATTAATCTGCTCCACATTATCTGATGGACAGGAGCTAGAACAAAGTGAATTAAGCCACTGAAACTATTTAACTGAGCTGTCACAGGTTTAACTACTATATCACACAGGAGTGATAGGTTTCTGTTTAATAATCACACATGGACACTAATTAATAAAGAGGAAATCCCAAGCTTCATCAATATTACGGGGAATTTGTTTCAAATAATGCAGCCCTTTGTTATTCAGTAATTCATATTTAATTATTTACAAGTCATGTTTTCTAAAGATATTATAGAAGATACAATATCAAAAGATCAAATGGCAGCAGTGGTATCACAAATATCAACTTCAACCGGGGCAGAGAGAATGCAGGGAAACTGTTTCAGTTTCAACAAGTTAATTAAAATTAAATTATGTAAAATACATATTATATTGATTTTTTTGATCTGCAAGGGTGTAGTTAGGTTTTGAATATTTGGGGGGATGGCCTCTTGAGGGGGTCTGGAAATTAGACTCTAAGACATTTGATTTACTAGAACATATTTCATGCATTTTCATCTGAGTGTCAAATAATTTAAGTGTGTCAAATAATTTATCAAGGGAATTAAATACGACAGAGCTAACTATTACATGAAAACATTGTGTTACAGCACCAAACAGATAGGCTTATCATGTATCTAATGAGTTGGAGATGTGGAAACAGACAGTTACTGTAACTAAAGGTTTTGCATTCTCAAACAGCAAATACTAGCATTATATAGCTATCATATACTTTCACATCTCTAATTTTAATCAAGTGACATGACAACTAATCAGAAGAGACAATAAATAACAAGCAATGCATGTTCATGCTAGGAGGAACTGACATTATGATAGGCTGCAACTGTGCCTTGTAACTGTGGTAGACTACGATCTATATGTGGAAAACCGTCATGTGATGTCTGGGTGAAACAGAGACCAAAACCTGACACAGCTGTTCACTGACCCTAATCCTCCTGGACAGGTGACCGTTACAGTACCCCTCCTAAATGCGCGGCGCCAGCCGTGCAAGGCCCTTCCAACGCCACCACCATGCATCGAGGTATAAGGGAGGGCAGCCGGAACCCACCTAGAGGGGGATCCCCCCACAGAAGCCCCCCCATCTGGAGCACGTCCCCGGCATTTAAGCTAGCTACATTAGGAAGCATTAGTGGATTCCTAGCTTTTCCTGTTTTTGCCTTCAGAATAAAAGCACTTGATTTAACGCGAAAAACGCTTGATTTAACGGGATAAAAATGTATTGAAAAAATTAAGGGAAAATTATATATTTCAATAATATACCACTAAACTCTATTAGAATGTTTTAACATATTTACTAATTAACAATATTTTTCAAATATGTGAGCTGGTCAAATGCTACGCACACCACCCCTTTAATGTGATAGCGCTTGTCACTAGTTTGGGCACCCCATTCCTGGCTGGCTTTACACACACTGTATATTGGAAGATGCACTCGTTTCAAAACCATATTTTAAATTAGGCATTCTATATCTAATATAATTTCAGATTCAGAAAGGGGATAGCTTATTTCTTGCTTCATGTGTTCATGTGTTCAGAAACAGTTTTTGCAACTGCTACATTGAAATATGATCAGATTTAGATGTTAAAAATTTATCTCTGCCATTTTGCTTCCGCTGTTGAAATTATTCAATCCAATTCCTAGTATAGACAACCACCTGCGGGTCAAATGATTCAAGTACATCTTAGACCTGAAAATCTGTCCTAGTCATGGTGAAATTAATTGCTTAAAAAATGTATATGAAAAAACCTGACTAATTATTTTAAAACTTACAAGCACACTACAGGGGACTAGGACACATATGGTGCCAATTGAATGGAATGAATATCATGAAAATTGTAAGTGCTGATAAAGCGCAAAAAAACAGAGTCATAATACAAAGAACACTACTTGATGCGCTTTTGCACAGTCAAATAACTTGTTGCTGAAATCTGGATTCTGTGACTATCTTTTTGTAACCAATATTTTGTTTTCAGTTCGTCAGTCCCTCCAATAAAAAAATATTTTGGGTGTTTCTCAGGTTTGTCAGTCACTGCTCTACACTATACCAATAATACCAATAATAAGCCAGCAATGAGCAAATGAAAAAGAATGTAAGAAATACAGTTTCTGTTTGATGACTCAATACAAGTTATGGTAGGTGAAATTTAGGTGAATTTTATAATATTTGTGGTTATATATATATATATATATTCTTTACTTTATTCAATGCAAATGCATGGTGTTTGTGTTCTCCTTTTAGTTATGTGTAAATGGCCCTTTAGAGGTTAGCCACGCCTCTCCTTAGTTAGGTTGCTTGTAACTAAAGTTTAGGTTGGGTGAAGCGGTTATTGAATGAATGGGTTTGATTCATGATTACGAACAGTCCTGTCCTCCAAGTTAGATTAGAGTTCAGTATATATGCAATTTCAACTAGGGAAAGGCGTGTGTTATGTCCCCCAGTGTAAAAGTATGTATTTCTGTGTTACCTGTTTTGGGTTCCTGGTTTTCTGTGTGTGTTTGTCTCTGCTCTGTGTGTCTGTTTCCCCCAGGTGGTGAAACTCAGTCCTGATCATCATTTATCTATGACTCCGCTCTTCGATAATCCGGTGTACCTGTTTCCAGTCATCACATTCATCCCATCATGCCCTTCCCTTCAGTATAATTTGCCATATGTTTGCCCATTCTCTCTCTCTCTTCCTGTGTGTAAGGTTGCTCTCTGTTCGTATAAGGTGACTGTGTCAGGCTGCCTTATTTTTGTGTTATGTATTATTGTACATTTTTGACAGTGTTAGGTTGAGTGAGACCTTTGTTTGTTTAGTATGAGTGATAGGCCTATGTAGAGTGACAGTGTTGTAGTGTTTAGTATTGTGTTTCTTGCCAATTGTTGTGCCATTGTATTAACACTTTGTTTCTTTTTGTGTTCCCAGAGGGGGAGAGGACACACCTGGGAGAGTGTTATGCAAGACGCCCTGGGCTTACACCACCCGTAGGGTAAATCCCCTGTTAAAAACACTAGGCAAGACCTGGACAGACCACACCTGTACTTTGGATAGGGCGCCTCATTCGTGTGCCCGTATAGGTGTAGGTCTGTGTATGTGTTAGTTTAGAGCAGGTAAGAGTTACCCGTTGTTTTACGTTCTTTTCTTTTGTCCTGTTCAGCCTCTCCTCCCATCATTGAATGAGTGATACATAAGTACCTAAAGTCAGGTTGTGAGTGTGATATATATTTCTTATTTATAAACGCTTCCCTGTGCGTAACAGGATTATTGTTTATTTAGCTAACCTATGTATATCACTTATTGAGCGGTGTGCTTGTTTCACGTTGTATTGAGAAGATGTCCGGGAGCTACAAACAATTGAGTTTCTACAAATGTTAGCGTTTGGATGTTTAGGCATTCGCCCTGTACCTAGATGATTAGCCAGTGTCCGTACCACTGTAAAGAGTACATAGCAACTAAGGTATAGTCGTTAGGGTTTCGTGTACTCGGTTAAACCTGACACATTCCGCTGTATGCTACCAGAATATTCTGAAATAAACAACAAACAACTGCTGTTTGCCTTCATGTTGGTCTCCCACTTCACACCACCCACAGCTACACGTGACAACAACCACTCATTGTCACTCTTTGTTAACCTGAATTGAAACCTTTTTATCTTATACCTTCCTAACACTTAAGTCAAATGTGTTCTGTAATTACCACTATAACATAATAACCTCCACTAATTGTCACCAAATTCTAAAAATAACTTCTCTACCAATATGTCACATGAATTAATCAAAACCAAATGCAGGTTATATATATATATATATATATATCTGTTGTGGGAAATTAATGTTGTTCGCAGGACCAAATAATGACTATATCCACATTGGGTTGCACAAGGCATGTTTTTCTTTACAGATAACTATTCTAGTTGGCTGGCCAGAATGTTTGAGGGTCTACAGTAAAGTGTTTGTTTCCCCCACCTGGGGTGGGACAGTTCAATATCATGTAAATGTGTGAGGCCCATCCTTTTGTATTGGTATTCGCGCCAGTACGGCGGTTCCACAGGAAACGTATGTTTTTCCCCCCTCGGAAGGGACATTTCAATTACATGTAAATGTTATGACACTGTCCTATTGTTGATTCCAAGGCTAGTGCCAGCAAGACTGGGCATAATTTGATTATGTATGTGGGGGTGCCAAGCCTGTTTGTTCTAACCACAGCCATGTGAAGTGATACCATTTGCCAGGCAACGGTGGGAGGAGTTTTGGGGAGCACCTGGGCGCGAAGGTTAAAAGTGCTCTGTTTTAGTTGTTAGTTTGAGTTATAATCGTAACCGAAACTCCGGGCAAGCTTATGCCCTAGATGTGTGTGTAGAAAACTAGGTTAATTGTAGTTTTGGGTAGGCTGAAGGATTTTAGATCGTGAACTATTCTGGGTATGTAACTTGTATTTCATTGTCCGGTTGTGGTGTTGTATTCTTATGCCCTGCAACTAGAATTAAATGTAATTTTGATTGTATACCGAGTTCCGTCTGAGTCTGCCACAGTTATTCCCGGTAAACCTCCGGAGGAGAGTTTTCAGGAGATACTATCTACCCTGATAGCTACATACACTAGTAGTCTGTTCATATAAGACACACATACACACTTGGTAAGCAAGCTATTCCAGGGGCCAGGTGCAATCTCTAAAGGCGCGGCTATCCCGCAGCGTTCGTCCTCAGTTGGCAGAAAGGGGATTTTTGTGTACAAGTGACAGGGAAGAAAGTTCAGCCCACACCTGGGCATTCCTTATTCCTCGTGCCTATCGTACAGTTCAGCTTTTCCCAGGAAGCATTTCTGGTTTTAGGTTTCGAGTCAATGTACCTCAGATCTTTTCCAGCTGTTGCAGTCGTTTACGTGAGGACAGGTTAGCCCGTCCATATTGCATACTTGGTGTGGCTCGGAGAGTTCAGACTAGCTACCTGACAGGTCCAGAGTGTCACGCCCGCGAGGCCCTGTGATTGAACTTGCTTCGCTAACACATAAAACATGGAGTCAGATTTATAGATATTAAATATCTACGAGGCAACTAAGATCAATAAGATCATTCTCCACGCTTTCTATTAAGCTATTATCTACCTGTTTAACTCAGAACAATTATTAAGGGAAAGGGAAATACATAA
>JACXGM010007459.1:19157-30722 GCA_016801145.1 Umbra pygmaea
ATATATATATATATATATATATATATATATATATATATATATATATATATATATACTGAACAAAAATATAAATGTACACCGCAAAAAATGACTCAACAAACATAGTAAAAAAACTATTAACACAAGGTATTTGTTGCTTGTAATAAGTAAAATAGTCTGCCAATGGAACAAGAAAAATTACACTGATTTTCAGGGCATATTTACTAAAAATAATTGTTATTATCTAATACAAATATAGCTTGTTAAGTAAATATGTCTTTAACCCTCCAAGGTCTTGGGGGGCTTTAGTCCGCCTGGCACAAAGTTGACTTTTGGCCTCTAAAAATGTCATACTTTGACCTGCAGTGAAGTGGCTTGAAAGTGGAATGGTTTTGGATTCAGAAGACCCATGGCTACAACATGGATGAATGAAATCCAACATCCTGGGTCATTGAATTTTATGTTGTATTAAATATTTATCCCAAAAAACGAAAGAACGTATGTATTTTTTGTATTTTTTACATGTAAAAGCATGTTATCTATAACGAATAAGGCTTTTTAGTGCTTATTGTCAAGACCCCAGGGGTTCTGGACCAGTGTACAATGTTTGGAGCCCATACAATCAAGTCAACATCAAAATGCTACAGTCATTTCTAACTAGATTTCTGTATGTTTTTTAAACCCAGCTAAATTCCAACTCCAAAAATGGTTGTCCTACATCATTGTAAATTTGTTATTTTGTCATTTTCACTTCCTACTTCCTGTCTGTGATATTTTTGTCAAAAAGAAAGACCATTGTCGGTTTGAGGCACGATACCTCCGGCTGTGAGTAACCCACAGAGGTGATCCACCACTGATTATTTGTGTCTTATTCTCCCCTTTCCAATGGTACCAAGCGTTAGTTCCTACCATGTATGGTTTGTAAGATAGTCAATAGACTTATAATGACGTCAATAGATTTAGGAGGGTTGGGATGGTTAGATATTTTGACCTGAATACAAGATAAATATACTTTTGTCAATGGATTTTTAAGACAGGTTTCTTTGCAGTGTAACCCTTTTGTTTTTGCCCCCATCCATCATTCTTTTTCTATGTACGTTTTTCTCTCAAATATTGTTCACAAATCTGTCTAAATCTGTGTTAGTGAGCACTTCTTATTTGCCGAGATAATCCATCCACCCCACAGGTGTGGCATATCAAGTTGCTGATTAGACAGCATGATTGTTGCACAGGTGTGCCTTAGGCTGGCGACAGTAAAAGGCCACTCTAAAATGTGCAGTTTCATAACACAGCACAATGCCACAGATGTCACAAATTACAGACCTCTACATGCTTTGTAAGAAGGGAAAACCTCCAAAATCGGCAGTGTATCAAATACTTGTTCTCCCCACTGTATATAAACGATTATCATACAGGTTTAGTTCTCATCTGTGACCCAGCTAGTGTCTTAATTGAAGTTCTGTATTGTTCTATAAAAAAATAACCATTGATTCAGGATCTATTTCACAGTTTTAAATTTATTAATACATCATAAACAAGCAATTGTCATCTCTAATTTAGTAGCATAAACAAATCTCCATAAAACATAATCACATCATCTTTGGTCATTCCTGTATTTTACCAGATTTTGTAGAATCATCTTATACACTTTCGTTAATTCCCATGCAAAACTCAGTTATAAACCATTAATTGTGGTAATATTTTCCTAATTTATAAATAATATAATGGAGAGTAGTTTTGGAGAAAATGGTTCTTCCAAGAATATACTGTCATTACCTGTGCTCTAGCTCTCACTTGCAGTGGATCAGTGAGTAACCCACTGGCTTTAAGCCCCCACCTGTGCTGCTCTCTGCTCTGTGATCCAAAGAGGCACAAAAATAGAGCCTTCCTGAGTCAGAGGACAGATTTGATTATTCACACACAATTTTCCCATATTAACAGCAATATATGCTATTCAACTGTGCATATGATAGTTTAACATCATGATTTATATACGGATGACGGTGTAAGGGTGTCCCAGAGTGGGATGCCGTTCCATGAACTGAGATATGGACTCATTGTATAAATATGTATATGTCTGCATTTCTGTTTATTGTGTGTATTTAGTTATGTCATGTTCATGTATGGCCAGTGCTGATGTACTGTTGTTTTGATTTATGCCAGTATGTATGTATGTGTGTGTGTATATGGTATGTTAGCACCACCCTCTGGACTCCAGTAGTAAGTAGGTCTAAACAGTATGAGTGTAGCAAAGGGCTTGTTAAGTCTAATTGCCTATTGCTACCAGATGGTGTTAACAAGTACTCTGTAGCGTTATAAGCCTATGGGTCCAGAGGGTGGTGCGGTTCATTGATGATTGTCTAGCTCGCTGTCTTCCAGGAAGAATTACTATGATATGTAAGTTGGGACAAGAATGTTGTTTAGCTTGAGTTTTATGTGTACACTCTATATATAGTGTTTCCGCGTCTACGCCGCATTACAGCATAGTTATATAGATATATATATATTACCGTTGTGCAAACTCACTATGCATTTCAACTGCATTGATGGCTACCGTTGTACACTTCCTGGACATTCATACATTAAATACAAAAGAACATCACTGCCTGCTTGGTCTCCCTTCCTCCACACCTCAAACTTGTGACAGATTGAACTGCAATCGAGAGGGAATATCGAGACCACAGGGAAAAGGCTGCGCTCTTCCCTCTCACAACACCATGAGAGGAGCGCAGAGGCTCTAGAAGAAGATCAAAGGAGGAGCAACAATTGGTGTCTCCTCAAGAAATTTCTCGGGGGGGTTATGGCGGTAGTAGCTCTGGAAAACCAGCCACGGCTGACGTTCCATCTCCTGCTGACAGGTGGGACAGCAGGGTGCCCCAGTTGTTTCCATCACACCCACCTGAGGAGCGGAGTGGGGAGCCGCTACCGCCTCCTCCCTCTGAGTGGCTTGAGGGGCTGCTGCCGCCTCCTCCTCCGGAATTTGATGATATGCTGGACCCTCCTCCGGAGTGGCTGGAGCAGCCGCTCCTACATCCTTCCTCGGGGTGGCTGGAGGAGCTGGTTCAGCAGTTAATGGAGGAGCTGAGGGCTGCCTCGCCTCCGGAGTCTGCCATGAACTGAGATATGGAATCTATGGGCCCTATTTTAACAATCTAAGCGCATGGCGTGAAGCGCATGGCGCAAGTGCGCTTTGGGCGTGTCCAAATCCACTTTTGCTAGTTTGACAACGGATAAAAGGGTCCATGCGCCGGGCGCATGGTCTAAAAGGGTTGTACTAAGCATCTTCATTAAATCATGGGTGTGTTTTGGGCATATCATGCAATAAACCAATCAGAGATTCATCTCCAATTCCCTTTAAGAGCCAGGCGCGTTTGTACCTTTCGCGCATTGCTATTATGACGGCGGATTTGCATCGTAATATTTTTATTTGTAATCTTTTGCATGTTCGTGTGCTGCTGCGCTTCCCTGTGTGTGTGCAACAAGCACAGTGGGCACGCGCTGTGCATACGGCTTGGTGCATTTGATAAATTTGCTGTTAAAATAACTATGACATGCTGCGCCATTGACATTAGACCAGGTTTTGTTTGTCAATGGCACGATCACTTTCCGATGCCTCAAGATAGCAATACACCCAGAGTTGTCATGAACACACCTTCCTGTTAGACCAGCACTCCCATGGGCGCAAATATGGGCGCAGGTGCATTTGCTATTTAAACAACGCTGGCGCCTGACGGGAAATTGACAACTGCGTCGGTCTTAAAGTGTCTTTAAGACACTTGCGTTCAGACTTTGCGCTTCATTGCGCCGGGTGCAAGACAGGGCCCTAAGTGTACTTGTATGCATTTATGATTTATTATCTGTATTTATGTTTATATTGTATTATATTGCCAGTATGACTGTACTGTAGATTTGTGTTTGGTTATTGTTAGTGAATATTCAAATTCATAATCTAATATTCCAAAACGTATTTTTCCACAAAAAAACAATTTGCCGCGGTTATGTCCATACAATGACAGCAACTATTCAGCCAGGTAACCTGACACCACTATGGTACTTTGTCAGCTCAGAGTCTACACTGTTGCTTAGTTACCTATGCTAATGCACGATAACTCTTGAACTCTTGGGAGCTGTTAAGTAGTTTCAGGTTACAGCAGATCAATGTTGCTAAACAGTAGTCTATGGACAACCACGGCAAATTGTTGCTGTGTTCACTATAAAGAATCACTGCACGTAGCTATATGCACTAGTAATGACATTTCGAACATGTTTAGAGGCTAAAAGCATGTTTTAAAACTTCCCCCGTAAATGCGTAATGGTCTGTAAACTGGAGGGGGATAACCAGCCCTAAATCACATGAAATACGTTCTGAGGGAACTATTTTGTAAAACGGAAATATGTCAAATATGAACGTATGAGAGGGTCAATTACGTTTGTAGAGAACTAAATTGAACACTCGAATAACGTTCAATATGAACATTAGAAGATCATGACGTAGCATGTAAATAGCATAGTTTTTGCTAGGGCGGAGGTCGGGGATGGTGGATGGGCGTATAAATCCGCGACTTGCATGCCAGTGTTTGCGAGTTCAAATCCAGAACGGCACTTTGTGTGTTTTGTTCTACATTGGTTGCGTCATGCAGACACGCGATTGTCGGTTTTTGTAATGTTAACCCTAACCTTAATTCTAACTTTAACCTCAGTAACGTCATATCTAACCTTAACCGTTAGTAACCTCATGCCTAACCTTAACCGTTAGTATCCTCCTACCTAACCTTAAATGTGAACGCTATGGAATGTATGGAATGTTCTCGCATAAATCCGCTAAACGAAATGTACCGGAGCAACGTAATTCAAGTGCAAATATAGCCTAATAACAAAACGTGCAGTTCAAACGTAAAAACACCCTAAATAGGTTGGCATAGAACGTAATTTAGGTTTTCAAAATAGTTTCCTGAGAAAGTAATTTGGGAGAAATTCTGAGATTTACGGTTGGGGTTAACGTGGTTTTGGCAATACAGATTGTTTGAGTTATTCTCGCTACTGACATCACTCCAGATATCCAAACAACAGAGCTATGTTTTGAAATCACCCAGAGTTCTCCTTTAAAGTCAAGTCAAATTCCGTTTGAAAATCCTAAATCTGTACCGTACAGAACCGAAAACTGTGACCCTAAAACTGTGATAGGAACCAATCCGTGGGTTTTGTGAAATGTACCACCCCTAGTGTATATACTAGATTTATCCTAAATCACTCAAAATCTTCATACCCACCATTCCAAAGCTTCTGAATTTTTTCTCCATGTTTCTCCATTCTTCTGATTCTGTGCTTACTGTGACAGGAGCGCATGTCTCTTTGTCCTTCTGCAACAGTACAGTATGTGACTCAAAATTCCTTGAGTTGTAGCAGCTTATCATCCACACCAACTTTGCTTTCAGGGAAGGTCAATTCTCAAGGTCTCACTTCATCACTGATCTGCCAATTGGTTTCATGCATTGAGAGAAGATATCCCACATGAGGTACCTTTGAAACAGAAGAAAAAGTAAAAAATATTCGTAAGTACACAAGGAAATTATACTAACACAACATGCCATGATACTACATTGCTATATTCTGTCCTACACTTATATGCACGTTCACTACTCCAATAGTTATCAACAATCTTTTTAATCCTGAATTCTACTACATTGTAATAAAATCAATGTTCAGTATCAAATAAGAATGTGGATGTAGAATACTGAGAATTCTATAAATAAGATTTTTTTCACACATCTCGAAGAAACAGAAATAGCACAAAAATTACAAACAATTTACAATTACAAGTTTACATTGTTTTAAAGAGCACAATCTCTTTAATATTATACCAAAATTATGCCATTGAGACTAACGCACCTATGAATTTTAGATACTCCCTATCAAAAATGATCAATGAAAATCAAACAATACCACCAAATTCCCCAATCAAAACGTCCTAATGTATGATTTTTTATAGATATTTTGTTGCATATATTTACGCATAGACTATTCCTCCCCTCTCCATTTAATTATCCCTCCAATCAACTGTAGATACACTTCCTTGTTGTCCTCTACCACTGACCCCTGACTCTCTACATCACTTTTTAACTTATAGTTGCAAGAGAATAAAAGACAGGGGAAGTGATGAAATCATGATACATGTGGTCAGAATAATCATAATGTCTTGTCTTACAGTTACATGTCTCCCTTTAAAACACATCCTCTATCACAAACAATTGATCGCTAGTAAAAGTCATGTCTCCACATGCAGCCACAGCACACTAATTGCCAAACAAACTTTTAGGTAGCTTGACAAAAATAACCAACAATTTTTTATCGCTAATTAGTTCACTAATGAACATCGCCATTTTCACATGTATGACATTTAAAGAGACAAAACAAAACATGCAAGAAGTTTGATGGCTAAACAAATAAAAACGGCAACTCTTGTCACAACGAGAATGATCATAAACAAATTAATCTTGACAGCTGATGCCCTTGACTGTAACAACCAAGTGATCATGACATATGGTGCAAGATCTAAAAACCAGATAGCTTTTTGTAGATGTTAAATGAAAGTAACGAGGTATGTCTTTCGGCCGATCCAGCACTATCACGACTGACGGCTATTTAGTGAAAGTGACAATACCTTTTTGCGTTGCAAAACACATATAGCCACAACACTTCTTGGTACTGTAGCCTGATAGACAAACTGGAACATTAACTAGGGAAGAAATGTGTTAGTTGACAAGGATGTCAATGCAGGATTCAGACTCTACTCAATGAAAAACAAAAAAAGCTTGCACAGACTGGTTAAAATTATGTTCTTGAGTGCAGGAATGAAACCATAAACAAAAATGAACTAAGATAAAGACTCTATTGAAAAATTGAAATCATATAAAAACATTTAAGCCAAAGGTGTAAAAATCAAAAATCTCTTAATCCTGTTTTTGGTGAGAGGAATCAAAATCGAGAATCATAATCCAAAACTGCTATTAACATTTTTTCTATTTCTAACTGGAAGGGACATATCATCATAACTTAGTCACAGATAGCAGAATTTAAGCGATTGTTTCCAAAAGTAATATTTGACTTAACTTTAAGCACATTATTGGGACCATCTCTGAGGAAAGCTAGGTGAGATTTTTATATAGCAAGAGGTTAGACGTTGATGATTTCAACAAGCTTTTCATTTATTTGGCAAAAAAAGTGTGTATTTCCATTTACAGGAACGTCTGTGCCTTTTTAGCAAATGAAGATAGAAATATTACAAAATAAAGCCTGCAGTATACTAGATGTTGGCGACATGGTGCGCGCCAAAGTGACATCATGGGAGCGCCGTAACTATTTATACTTCTGCTGGTGCTCACGACACTAGTTGCAGTCTTCTCCTGAACAGAGGTGTCGCAACTGAGGAGAGGCTACCGATATTTCTATGGACTAGAAGAAGAAGGAAAAGGTAAACGATGGCAGAACTGGCAGCAACATTGACGTTAATTTCAACAGTGGTTAAGATTTTCCTAAATGTGTTGTTATGAAGTATTTACTGTTTCATTCTGAACCATTAGCTGTGTTATTATGAATCGTTTACTGTGCCCTCGAACTCGTCCATGCTTCCTGTTTCAGCTTTGTTGCGCGCTGCTGGAAAAAAAGAGTGAAGCGCTCCCTTGCCTCGCACGCTCAAAATCCCCACCAGGTCGGAAACATCTAGTATACTGCAGCCATAAGACACAACCAAAATAAAACTTCAGTACCTTGTACTTAATAAGTAATAATAAAAATAATAATAATAAAAATACTCATATATATACATCAGTCCATAATTTATTCAGTCATGACATCCCCACCCTTAATTTGTTAACTGTTAATGGAAAAAAAACAGTTTTTCCTCAAATTTTGACTAACAATCTGTCCTTACTAACAAATAGTCTGCTGACATTTACTCTGAAGAGAAAAAGATTATTAAATAAAGCAAAAAGTATTACTGTAGCTGTCCTTATGCTTTGTATTTTTTAAACATTATCTCCATCTATGATGGGGGATCTGCTTCAAATTGTTCACTCCCTTTGTGTCAATTGTCTGTCAGGTTACTGAAACCCCCTTTTCTCACTTTCATTTCACTGAACATTCTTAAACTTAAAGCCCAAATTTAACACTAATCATTACCTTCCCCATAGTCAAAGCCCATGAATACTGGTGTCCCATAGTAACTATTCCGTTTAAAACTCACATGACCAAACCTCTGTCTGCTCTACTAACTTTATGTTGGCAAACCACCTAGCATTGTACCTGTTCATGACCTGGGCGTCGTTCATTATAGGTAACATAGATTGCTCTTTTCACTTTGAGGACACATCAAAGCTACTCACTGGGATAAAAATTCCATCACATATTCTCTGGGTGTTAAATATCTATCACAAAAGAATTCATAGAACTCACACTTTCCAAAACAACAGGTGACAGTCACAACAACTTAATGACAGTGGCTATGCTCCAATGTATTCCCCACTTTGCTTAATATCGTCATCTGTCCCAATATACTGTCAAACAACAATACAACATAACTGGGCTCTACACCTGTCAACTTCAAAATGTATTCTCACCTCCTAGGCTGGTAAATGACAGCCTATCAGCACCAGTTTATTTATTCAACAACATACTACTTTCTCAAATGGTAAACACAGGAGACACAAACATGACACACAGGAACATACTGCAATACAGACAACAAAAAATCTTAAAACATTACAATCATCCTTTTAATCCGTCTCAGTATTTCAAACAGTTTGTTCTACATTTTACCTAGTCATTATAGATTAAAAGTACACCTTTAACGGTGGTTATTTTCCTTAATGTCTTCCATTTTTATTGGTGTTTTTATCAGAATACACCTGGGCAATAACACTTCATATTTTACAAATATTAAAGTCCTATCGTATTTCCAGTCAACAATGGTTGTCAACATCTGCCAGGTCGCCGTCTCAAATAAGAAAATGTGCCCACCTGGTTAAATAAAGGTTAAATAAATAAAAATAAAAAAATCTAATTTTCTCAGTATCACTAACTTACAATGGTTTCATGCCTCTGTGTTTGCTCTTATAATATTACCCCCTTTTTGATTAGCTGGTCCACATTATACAGTGAATGACATGTTCTGATGACCTTATTTAAATCACAGGTTTAATTGTATTGAAATGCAATAGACCCAGTCTGCTCCATAGATTGTATAATTACTGAATATAACCATGTTTGACATCAACAATTAGTTCGTGAAATCTGATTTGGGTCATCGAATATGCCGTTACAGGCGCAGACATCTTGATTGCGGATGTGACGATTTTAGACGAAAAGTGGTGGATCTCATTATTTGTTTATTCACGTTTTCCATCCATTCGAATCTTGCAGATACCCAGAATATTTTTTTCAAATCTTTACAATCCCATAGCCCAAAAATTAGTTTTACACCAAATTTCATTAAAAAAGTTATGTTTTGCTTCTTTATTACTCTTGATAAAATACATAATTCTACTTTACGTATGTCCTTTTTAACAATTTTACCAAAAGCCTGTTTGTCTAAATGTCCATATGGATGCTAATTGGCAAATCAATCACAGTATCAATTAGTACTTTACAGAGGAATACTAACCTTCTAAATCTTGCCCATGCACTGAGAGAAACTACCATAATCCCATTTGTGTGTGAAGGTAGCACACCTCAAGACTGTTTAGGTAGAGGCTCCTTGTCCCCTCGAACACCCACCCCCCTTTGCACCTCTATTCAGGGACACGGACAGAATTGCATGTGGAAATGTAATGTATAGATGTTGAAATACTGTAGAAGTTTTGAGAATATGTCAAAAGCACATCACAAATATGTCCTTCCAGCCTCCTCTTCTTTGACATAAAAATAAATCAATCCATCACCTTATTATTTTTCACACCTACCTTTTCCCTTTGTATTTCCTTACATTTTCAACCAGCCCTCATGGCACATACTTTGCGGTGTCTTTGTCTCTTTCATCTCATTGCTCCTGTTTCATACAAACTTATCGCACTCTATATCCTGTTGCACCATTTACTGAAAAATTTAACCAAAACCTAATTATGTGAATTACTTAAACCTAAATTAATTTTTGCTTCGTTAACAATCCAATATATTCATGTCACCTTACATGTGTTCATGAGCACACCACCATTATCTTGTCTACTGAAAATATGCTGGAACAATGTTTCAGTTAAACGTTACTACGACAACCCAAATTAGTCATCTCCGTCTGTGTAACAGTTGTGTTGGTGGAATGACGGAGGCAGACTGCAGGAGTTTCTATCTTCTTGGTTTATTGTTAGAAGACAGAAATCAGATAGGCTTTCAGGAGGAGGTGATCCACAAACTGGAACAGGGCTGCACAACTACTATAATAGTCTACTTATGCAGAATACATGGCATAGACACGATGACTAATATAGTGTACGCCTGGCTCACTATTCCGAACGACACAATAAGTGGTGAAGACACATTCAGTAATACAAGTATATGATAAACAGACCTCCTCCTTACATTGACGATACCTTCCACACACGATTACATGGTAACAATAACGCACAACACGAAACAAGCAGATGGGTCACATATATACGAATACTTAATTGGAGACAGGGATCAGCTGGTGAAGTGCTAACGAATGAAACACAAGACAGGTGAATGAGTACATGTAACGAATCGAATAGAAACATGTCCAAGCCTGCCACAGGAGGGCAACAACCATCCTATGCTCAGTCCACATCACAAATTCATGACAGTCTGTTCCCATACATTCCCAAATTAATTGTGTATATTATTTGTGTATTAATTGTGTATATTAATGATGTCACTCGTGCTGCTGGTGACTCTCAGATCCACCTCTATGCGGATGACACCATTTTATACACATCCGGCCCTTCATTGGACTCTGTATTAACTAACCTCCAAAAGAGCTTCGACTCCATTCAACACGCCTTCTATAACCTTCGACTGCTCTTAAATCCCACCAAAACTAAATGCATGCTTTTCAACCGCACACTTCCCATACCCGGCAACCTGATAAGCATCTCCACTCTGGATGGGTCCAAACTGGAATACCTACAAATACCTAGGTGTCTGGTTAGATTGTTCACTCTCATTCCAGCTTCACATTAACAAACTCCTATCGAAAATAAAATCTAGAATTGGCTTCTTATTCAGAAACAAGGCCTCCTTCACCTATGCTGCCAAAAAGACCCTTGTAAAAATGTCCATCCTTCCAATCCTTGATTTTGGGGATGTCATTTACAGAACTGCCTCTACCTCCCTACTTAGAAAGCTAGACGTAGTCTATAATAGTGCCATCCGATTTGTTGCCAATGCCCCATTTAACACCCACCACTGTGACCTATATGGACTAGTGGGCTGGCCCTCATTACACACTCGGCGCCTGACCCACTGGTATCACCTTATTTACAAAACAATCCTAAGGAAGACCCCTCCTTACCTGAACTCACTCCTCACCATTGCCTCACCCTCCCGTAACCTGCGCTCATCCAGGTACATCTCCCTGAT
>JACXGM010007460.1:0-30619 GCA_016801145.1 Umbra pygmaea
GAGAGAGGGAGAGAGGGAGAGAGGGAGAGAGGGAGAGAGGGAGAGAGAGTAACTGAGGCCTATTTACATCTTTACTGGAGATTTAATTCAGCACATTGAAAAGGATATTAAGGATATTAAGAGAGGTCCCCAAGCATATCGTACTCTATTTCCTCAATATTCTGAACTTTGTCTAACTTGGCTCTGACGCACTGTCATCCCAACATCAAAGGATGAATAATAGTATACATTACATAGCAATTATAGAGATAACGGCTAAAACTAAAATATACTTGATCACGAGAAGTGAGATTTTAACTGTGAAATACGCAAAATATAGACATCCCATCTTCTTTTTATCTTTTAGCACAGTGGATATCCCCAAATGCTCATACAGTACATGATGCTTATACCACTGTATGTTCTCCAGCCGTGAGATTGATGGTGACTAGCTAGAACACTAAATAGGGTGCCATTTGAGACAGACAATCAGTTGTCTACTTGACACACCTTGTGAGAACACTTCCAATCAAAGAGGTGAGATTGAGTTGAGATTAAACACCTATTATTTGATCAGCTTTCAAAAGGGTAGACAGGCTATCTTTTTTTCTTCAGAAGAAAGTTGCAAAAGCCTCTAAAGATTTTTTTTACCACAATTTGGCATTATGAGAGGTATTCATCCAGGGAAAGAAGTGGAAATAATGTGTTGAGGAAGCCAACAATTTAAAAAGTGTAGGTATGTGTTTACCAGCACAAGTATACAGGAAGGATGACTTTCAGCACAAATACTGCAAAACAAAATTAAAGGAACACTCAAATCAGACATTGGGTCTCAATGAACAAAACATATTAATGATCAAAATCTTTACTGTACATTGTGTAATTCGTTGAGCAAAAATTACGTAAAAATGGTCAATGGAAACTAAAATCAAAAACCGGTTGAGGGCTATATTCATACTCACACCCAAAATCTAAATAAACAACTGAAATCAGGGCGGTTCCAACTCATAATGTGACTCAGGTAGTGTGTATGGCCCCCAAGTGCCTGAATGCACTCCTAACAACGTCTGGGCATGGTCCTGATGAGATGGCGGATTGTGTCCTGATGGATCACCTCCCAGACCTGGATCAGCACATTAGTGAGCTCCTGGACAGTCTGTGACGGTGTCGGATGCACCAATACATAACGTCCCTGAGGTTCTCAATTGGATTCAGGTCTGGGGAACATGAAGGCCAATCAATGGCATCAATGCCTTCGTCATCTCTGAGGCTGATCACATGAGGCTGACCAGTGTAAGGTCTGACGATGGGTCTGAGGAATTCATCCTGGAACCTAACAGCATTCAGGGTACTGTTGGCTAGCACGTGGAGGTCTGTGCGACCCTCCAAGGATATGCCTGCTCAGACCTCATCACTGACCCACTGCCAAACTGGTCATGACAGATGATGTTGCAGGCAGCATAACGTTCACCCCAGAGTGTGATCCTGCTCTCATCTGTGAAGAGAACGGTGCACCAGTGGGGGACCTACCAATTCTGGTGTTCTCTGACGAATGCCAATTGAGCACATGACGTCGGGCCCTGGTGCCACCCTCATGGAGCCTTTTTCTGACAGTTAGGTCTGAAACATGCACACCAGTAGTCCACTGGAGGTCATTTTGTAGGGCTCTGGCAGTGCTCTACCTGTTCCTCCTCACACAAAGGAGCAGATACCAGTCCTGTTGCTGGGTTGATTGCACTCCTACGGCCCTCTCCAGGTCTCCATGTGTAACGGCCTGTCTCCTGGTATCTTCTCCATGCGCTTGAGATATTACATCATGGAGGAGCTGGACAACCTGTGCAATCTGACAACCTGTGAAAACTAAATGGGCTGCAGCCTGCAGGGTTCACCTCATGCTACCAGTAGAGACAAGGACAATAGCAAAATGCAAAACTGAAGAAGGAGAGAGCAATTGTCTGTGGCTTCCACCGTTCGCTTTTGGGGGTTGTCTTGCTTTGCCTCTCCAGTGCACCTGTTGTCACTTTCATTTGCATCAAAAATGTTGAAATTGAATCAAAATCGCATTTCCTTCCAAATGTTTAACTGACTTGGTGTTATACTAAGATGATTGTTTGTTCTCTGAATTTACTTGAGCAGTGTATATACTGTAGTCTGTCAAAGTGATTGGTCACTAGTGACAACCAGCCCTAAAGCATTGATAGCTGTCACTCTGAGTTGAGTTGGTTGTTGGCCATTTTGTTTTTCAGCAGTGATTTAACCATAAAGCAGAATGGCTTGGCCAAGGTTTGCTTCGGATGTTGCCATCCACCTCAGCTGTGTCAGCCAGGACTGGCTGCGATGAAGCATGAATGGACTGTGAAACGGACATCAGGTCCTTGGGATGGTATGTGCTAATTTCTTGTACTGTTTGAATAATAATTATACACTGTATGCTACAATATGGTCAGACATGCAGAACCATAAATTGGAATTAATCTTATTTACCAACCAAAATCTGACCAAAAAAAATCAAATTTTAAACAAAACATTATTAAAGGCAGCAGGTATCCTACATTAGAACATCAGTAAATTTTGCTAGGTCGAATCTCAGAGCTAGCTAGGGAAAAATGTGTCATTCTGTCTCTGAGCAAGGCATTACATCTGAATTGCTAAGAGATGAAAGAGAACGTTTTCTCAGTCAGTTCTTTTTAGCCCGCCTCTGATTCCTTATTAATTAATTAATTCATTCATTCATTCTGTCAGTCATTGTTACTCTATTCTCTCTTTAACTGGTGGAAGCCCAAAGGTTCATAACAGTTTCAGCACCATGCATAGACATCTACAGTTGATCAAACCCAGAGGACGACAATGTGGGCTTTTCATGCTAAAATGTGCTATTCTAAAAGTGGCAACATGATTATTTTTTACATTGTAATGAAAGAAAACATCAATCATATAAATTGGGTGTACTGTAATGGTGGAATGATAGCATTTCATAACATGTATGAACAATAAATTATTTTGAGTGCATACAAAAGCGCAGTCTGAATAGCAAAACTGGAATGCTAATTAGATCACTGAAAATTTAACATGAATCTACAATGATAGAGAAGTTCAGGAAGCCTAAAAACCTGGCATCAATGGTTGCTACCCATTTCCATGCAGCACGTATGTCATTAAGATAATGGCAAACATCTGTACTGGTGGTCTCGTAATAGATGGGCCCAAATGTCCCATGGTGTTTCGGTTGAACTGTGGCACGTGGATCGCAACGATTATGTATGCTTGTGTTACCTTTCGGCAACATATTGATGCAATCGTTGTGCATATGGCCAGAGAGACATGTCATGAACACGTACAGAATAATGTAACCTGCAGACTGCGTGTATGCAGCATTAAGCTCTATTTGCCTTATACTGGGATCAGGTTACTGAGATGTAGAAGTGGGTGTGTGACGCACTGCAGCCTGAGGTAGCAGACATCTGACTGACATTGACCTACCGACACCTCATTACAAATTTGGGTCAGTATTGAAATGTATAATTTTGCCTCAAAATTATTTTGATTCGTGTGCGCTGTTTTTTAATTACCCCCCCATTTTCTCTGCTCCCAATTGTTCTTGTCCAACTTTTCCCAATGACCCTGCCATGCCAGTGGCTCTGCAGCCCCCCTCGACAGGTGAGGGGCACTATAATGGTTCAGCTGACCACATGTCGCCGAGCCGGAAGATTCTTTTCACACTGCTCATCCAAGAGCCTTCAGTCAGATTACATATGGGATGATTACACTCACCAAGTGTACTTATGCAATTTAATTTACAGGTGCCGATCTGCTCACAAGGAGTGGCAACTCTCCACACCGTCTGTGGGCAACATGGATCAGGCAACTAAAACTGATTATTAAACAAGATGTTCTGATCAAGCAAAGGTTTCTCTTTCTAAATTACACCGGCAAATGGAAATACAGTACATGACTGTGCTAAAGGAGGCAAATATTTTAGGGAACAACGTTGCCATGATTATGACATCAAATGTCCTTTGGAGATATGACAATCGATCAAAAGATACTAATCCTAAATTTATCCAGTTTTGCAACAACAATCGGGCAACGCCAAAATGATAATACAGGTTTTTAATTATTTGCTTAATTGTAAAAAATTCAGATTTGCACCAAACTTCAAAAGAACGTTTAAAATAATATTGAGCAACCTTTATGAATGATGAGAAGAGACATTTTTTTATCAGGGGATTCAATTTTGAATGTGTTCTATCATTTATACCTAAATCATATCCCCATGGTGGCAATAAAGTAGCTAAACCTGTTTATTTGTGTTTGCCTTCTATCCTCAAGTGCTTGATGTCAGGCCCTCGTTGCTGTGTTGAATTATAACCACTGTAGATTAGCTATGCACAAATTAAAATGTCTCTTTTAGTCATCTCTCCTATTTTATGACTTTGAATTGACTCTTTTTGCACTCAGAACACCTTGCAACAAAACTAGTGATTACTCAAGGCAAAATTCCAAAAGAAATTGGAAGGTTATTGACTCAATAATCATTTCATCAAATGTGTTTTAGCTACTTTTAGTCCAGAAGACAAATGAATGCAATGAAGGAAAAAGCTATAGATCCTAAACCTGCTGCAGGCCAGTTAACATCTGACCAGACGATGGAGCGTAGAAGCTTAAAACAAATCAGCAAATTGATGCATTTCTCTTACGATATCTATGATATTTATTTTACCAAATGAAACGTTGAAAAAAAAGTCTAAACATTGAAAAACACACATTTTATTTGAGGGTATTACATATATTTTTTTTTATATTTCTTTAATCAAGCTAGAGAATAAAGAAAACATACGTTTGAAACAAAATGTTAATTATATCTATTCCCCCCCCCCCCCCCGCTGAACTGAACATCCCTCCCAACATAATACCCCCCCTTCAAAACTCAACCTGCCCCGACCCACATAGCATCTCCCCGGCCATACACAGAGAGTGGTAAGGTTTGATGATTTATTATATTGTTGTGTATCAGTATAATTTCAATGCAAATTTATAGCGTTTTGATATTCTTTGGATAATTTAAACATTATAGGGCACTGCTGAACTTTCGAAACGAGGGGGAAAGAATAAAAACAGAAAATATAAAAAAGACACAATGATGCAACTTCCCTGAGAAGCAGAGACTACAATTGCAACTCTTGGGAGCGTCTTCTAGTTCATCCAAAATATGACTCTCAGTCTGCAGTCTGCAATGCTATCGATTTTCTTTTGTGCTCATCTTTAGCTGACAGAACAATAACCAGGAAACTGTCCAACAGACTACAGTTCAGAACATGTTTTGTGTCTACCCTTCCTATGAGGTAAGCCTATTGACAACCGGCGATTAACATGACGACCTGGCTAAAGACATAACGATGCAAGTAGACACCCGGTTACACATGCATACAATCAAAACACTCTGTACAATGGAATAGGCCAGAGATCAATAAATGACAATAATAAATGACACCGTATGATGTGAAACATATAACAATGTATACGTTTTATTAGGTGGTACATACTGTATATATATATATATATATAGTACATATACATAAGCAAACAGGTAGCTGTTTATGAAGGAGGAACGAGTGATGAAAGTGCAATTACTTTTAGTCATTGGCAGCTGGCAGCAAAGAACTGAAAAAATGATGGCTAAAGAATGTGTTTTGTTCAGGAATGATCAGTGGGCGGTACCTACCAGAGTGAAACTTTCTATTAGATATACAGATATTTAGTGAGCTGATGTAAAGCCTAATTTGCCTACGATGGACTTGTGGATAGTATCAGTGAGTGTGGCATCATGTGAAGTGAGGGCCAGTTTACCAGGGCATAAAGACAGAAGGGACTGGTTACAACAAAGTAGGTTTCTAAGTTAGAATAATGTCTTTCTTTTTAAGTCCTTTATTTTTAAATAAATTATTATTTATTTATCTCCGGACAACTGAAGGAAAATGGTTGCTCATTCTGGTGGGAGATATTTGCACATTTGGAGAAGAGTTGGGGAAGTGTTTATTTTGAATTTGACAAGGTGAAATGGAACACTGGGCAGAGTGAATTAAGGCTGAACCAAGGTTTTTATTTTAATAAGTGGATATCCTATTAGTCTGGATTGAGGAATGATGGCTTCATTCACAAAATCGGAGACACAGTATGCCATGGCCTGCTGCTATACAAATCTTTTTCAGGACGCATGTTGGTGGGAATCTGTAGGACAAGGTGAAAGATGTAGTAAGCGCATGGCAAAGTTGTTTTTGTGTGTGAAGTATATTATGATAGGGACGCAGCTTGCTATCCTCGATAGATGGAACTCAAGGAGCAGAGAGGTTTAAACAGTGATGCTGATGTGACACTTTCTTTTAGACAGGTAGTTAACATTAGCTTATTTTCCAGTCCTCTAATAATGTTATCTTTGTAGCATGGGGCATTGACAGTGAATTGACCTCACACAAGTGACAGTCGCGTTTTCTGGGAAAGTGAGGCAGAAGTATTTCCGGATCTTGAAAGCTATGTGGTTCAGCTTTAAACGTCAGTCAAAGGGGCGGTACTGTACCAGGGACAAACATGTCCGTTAGGCTCACTGGCAGCCACACTAACAAAGTTGTTTCTAGAGAAACCTTTTAGGCAAAAATGCTGACAGAATAACAGTGCACAGCTGACTCGCCTTATACAGCCAGCCCAGATATTACACCAAGGATGGAAACTTGGAGTTACTCCTGAATCACTAAATGTCTCCTACAGTCTGACTCATTTGTCAAGTGTAATAAAACATAAGATTTTCTGTATACTGTATATAAACAGTAATCAATCTCATTTACCAACAAAAATCACATCTAAAGGCCATGCAAAGATATTTCCAAATGTTTAACAATACATGAAAGGAGCTAATTGTTTGGCTCTCGATGCGACTTAGTGTGGGAACGCAACAAATTTTACTCTTGACTCAGCAAAGCATGTAGAAACAGTGTTGGTGAAGTTACGGCAGCTGAGGGCCATCACAATGATGGAAGCAGGCACAGGACAATCTCTGTATGTGTGATGTGCTGCTTGCAAATGATTGATTCTTTTTCAACTGTCTTTACTGACTCAAGATTCAAAATGTAGTCACTGCTGGCTGCAATAAATCAATGCATTGCAATGAAAGATTCATACCTGCTCCTCTGGCTCAGTATAGGGGCTCCAGGGAGCCCAGGTTACCTGTCTGCTATAATCTGTCAGCCATCAATCATCAACTGCACACGCTCAGCTGGGGAAAAAGTTTGCTTTGTGGTTTCATTAGTCTGCTTTCTGCTGTAACACAGGATGAAATGAGAACCCTCTTTCTGAATGCACCTTATTATGCGCTGAACGCTTGGTCAGAATTGCGAGCAGTCAAATAATAGGTGCTGATTGGTTGAATTTGCATTGAGTTATGCAATCGCAGAATCCTGCGGATTGCACGTCTGGGGAACCTTTATTCATGCAAAACAATAACAAAAAATCCAGTATTTATTTCGAAGGCGCTCTACGATATTAGGATAGGCCATCTCTAACCTGCTGATCCCTGAGGACGTGTTTGGTATTCAGCTAGCATTTGATTGTAGAAAGCAACCTGCAGGGTTGTATTGTATGGCACTGTTCAAATCAAGGGATGGGCTGGGATGTATCGAGATGCCTTGGACTCTAATCGTAGTTCAGCAGGTATGCTGCAGTGTGCAAGGTTTGCAGGGTTACAGTCGTGTGTACGTGCCAGGGGCCACGAGATGAGGGAACCGTTGAAGGAGCAGCGGATGCTTTCGAAACACAGACAGAAATACCCTTGTCTTTCCCACACAATCTGAACAATCTCACATTTCTCTAAGTGTGTTATTTATGTGCCAGGCATATCGCCCCTACTGTGAACAACTAAAAAGAGAAAGATGAAAATATTTTCAAATGAAACCAGGCCACGGGCTTTTTTGCGAATCCTTTTCTGTAGCCAGATTGTGTTACGACTCACATCAGCTTCCCTCCTCAGTGACACCAAAGAACAATGCTTCAATAAGTTTCAACAATACAATAGTAAAACAATGCCTAACCGAGGCTGTTTACACAGAGTAGATAAGGCCTTTATCAGTGACACCCCATCTGGGGAACACTAGTAGGACGCTCCCAAAATGCCCTCATTGGGCTCGGCAGGGGTTAGGGTAGGATAGGGTTCTCAAAGGTTGGGGTTTGGGATAGCAGGGGATGGCTAGGATAGGGTTAGCAGAATATAGGGTAGGGTTCTCAAAGGATGGGGTTACGGATAGGGTTAGTAGGGGATGGGGTAGGATAGGGTTATCAGAGTGTAGGGTAGGATAGGGTAGGATAAGTTTAACAGGGGATGGGGTAGGATAGGGTTATCAGGGGGTGGGGTAGGATAGGGTTATCAGGGGGTGGGGTAGGACAGGGTTATCAGTGGATGGGGTAAGATAGGGTTAGCAGAGGATGGGGTAAAATAGGGTTATCAGAGGGTGGGGTAGGATCTTCAAGAAAGTTTTGATAATATACAACACTCCTTCCGTGGCCTACAATTATTTTAAAATTCTAGCAAAACTTAATGTATGCTCTTCAACCAATCACACTCTGCACCTGCCTGCCCAACAAGCATCACCACGCTTGACTGGTGATGATCACCCCGCTTTGTATTCCGATAAAGCTACCTCTTTATCTCAGAGATTTTGCCACTGACTATAAATTATTCTGCCATGCCACATCTACCAAATATCTACCATCCTATGCTGACTTTTGTTAGCCTGGTTAACACCAAACCCTTCTCAGTTCTGACTGAGAGTGGGTCTGGGCAAGGTTCATTCACAGCCCATTTCCAAAGGGGCGTCACCAATGGACACCTCTCAAATGCCTCTCGACGCAATTGGATATCTCAGAACTTTGCTGAGTCGAGTCGGTAAGACCGCGACAACATCTTTTTTAGATATTTAGGCTTCGAGTATTGTTCTTTGCTCGTTTTTTAACAAAAATTTAACGTTCAAATCGCTTAAACTTTTAACTGATTCGAACAAGTGATATTGCGGATGTTCCATTGCAGCAGTAATTGTTGTAATTGTCTGCTTCAACCAATGACAGTAAAGCTGCGCTATCGTCATCGTATAAAGCCCGCCTCAACGGCTGTGATTGGTGCCTCGATTTGGAAAAATTGGAAATGGGCTTGAAAGGGCTCTTGGTCAGGCTGACTTGCAGAGCAAATCTAAATTTGCCGGAAGTCCGTCTTGGTTCCTTCAGGCTAGACTTTTGTTGCACTACCTGTACAAATTCAAAATTGTGTGAAGATCTGCACACTGTATTTCCTGTTTTTTTTTATTCCGTACTTCTTTGTTGTGTAATTAATGTGTAACTTTGTCCTCTGCACCTCGGTGCGTTTATCTTTGCCAGGTCGCCATTTCAAATGAAAAACTGTTCTTAATGTGCATACCTTGTTAAATAATGTTGAAATAAAAAATAACATCTTAAGGCTGCTGTTCAAACCTCTGGAGGTATCCGTGGGTGATCCTCAAAGACTCAGAGCCAACCGCAACCTGTCTGCTCCCAAAAATCGGTGCATAAACGGGACTGATTTAGTGTATGTCATACCTGCAAATATATTGGTATTTGTCTTGATTAATCACTCTTATTCTTTAACCATATAGGTCACCTTCAGTCTAAAAGTGAAATCCAGAGGTTGATATTCTGAAACTGGACATTCTTTACCGACTCGGCAAAGTATAACCTTGTCAGAAAGACCAGCCTGACAACCTCTCTACGATTACAATGTACTAGTCAGATCTTCAATCAAACCTAATATTGAGTTATGCAACACCCAACACTCCTCTATGAAAAGGTAATTACCCTGTTTCACACCATCTGCTTGTGCACAATGGTTGCCACCTTAAGCTCACCATAGTCGTCGGCCAGTCACTCACATTGCTGTGAAAGAATTGAGGCATACTCACTTTAAATATATTGCTTTTCAGTCATTCTGATGTAGACCTTCTTGTGTGTTTTTAATTATTGTCGTGCTGTACGACCAGGTTTAACTTCAGATAACAGCTCGCTGGCATCTGGTTTTAAAGCTCTCCTATACAACATGTCTTCCAGGTAATTGTGCAGCCAAGCACCAACAAAACATCGCACTACAACCAAATGACTGGACCTAAGATATTGGGTCAATACTTTGAAACGCAATGTTTACAACACTTAACGGCATAACGGGACCCATCAAAACGAGAACTGAAGTTTCCCATAATGCACCCAAAGCACCTGTGAAGACATGTCAAGCCTCCAGAAAGAATGTTATATGAATAGATGAGTCAAAAGTGAATTTCTGTGGATGACATGGCTTCTGTTATGTCTGGTGAAAACCAAACACTGCATTCCACAGTGCTGACTCCACATATAAGGTCAAGCACGGTGATAATGAAAGCAAGACAGTAACTCTAAACATAAGAGCAAATCTGCATTCGAATGGCTGATAATCCATATATGTTGTGTATATGTTGTGTTGTGGAATGTACTAGTCAGAGGCCAGATCAAAACCTACTTGGCATGTTGTGTTGGAAACTGAAAGGCACAGTTCATGCTCACACACCTGTAAATGTTGAGTAAAAGCATTTCTGAATGAAAGAGATAACAGACATGTTTCTATAGCGATGGTGCTTTTGCAGTCATTGCATTCTACCAGTCCTTGAGGGTAAGTGGGTGGGTTTTCAGAGGAGGGCTAGCAGATTTGCCTGTCCATCCATACACTTCACCATGCACTGTTTTACATTTATAGAACATTACAGTGTGATTCAAAATTTTTAGGGCTGACAAAACAAGTATATAATGTACTGTATGCCTTCTAGCTTTTTGCACTTTTAACTTCCAACAAAACCACTCAGACATACCTCAGATGGCTTGTGTAGGAGATCCTGCCCCCTGATCTAATCAACCAAATGGGCCTGGGCCACAGAAGATGCTGAGCACACACTTACCTTAGATTAAATAAGGTTGCTGATGTTATAAAATTAGATAAAGTTATACACAAAAAAACGATCTGCTAGAAGGAAACACTGGGGGAAAAAAATGTCCAACCACATTATTGAGCCTCGGTGGGGTTTGTAGTGACGTGAAGAAGTCTGTGATGTTGTCATTTGTGTCGGTTGGATTTCTTTTTTGATTTGTCAAACACCAAGTGCCTGGCATTGAGCTGAATACACTTGAGCTGTGAACCTTTTAGTATGCTCTCATGGAAGTACATTCAGATCCAAATCATGAAAACATCAGATAAAGTGTAGAGCACTACTATACTAGAATCACAATAAGGCCCAGCCAGTAAGAAAACCATTCAGGCAACCACTCAGTCAGTCAACTCTATATTGTTTGCAAAATTGAGAAATTAATCTTTTACTGTTGGCAGTGCTCTGTGTTTCTTTCCTTCTAATGGTCAGGGATTGAGGGACACATAGGCAGATGAGTCTGTAGCCTGGTGTGATGTGGTGTGGTGTAGCACATATGTAGGTGCAACAGGGCATGTTGGCCTGACAACACATCACTCAACAGTAGGGAAGAGTCTTATCAGTACCCCTTCTCTCCAGACAAAACAAACTTCTCCAAACAATAGCAACACTGTTCCCAGGTATCTCCTCTGACATTCATTACAGTGCCCTCTTCTCTGCTTGGCAGACATTGGTCAAAGCATCTTCCGAATGTCGGCTTAGAAATTCCAAATGAGCAGAGAAAGATTGAACCAACAGACAGGTACAATTCAGCATTTTTTTTTGCCCTCCCTCAGAGCTCCAGATAGCCAGAAGGACGCATGGTTTGGTAGCTTCCCTCAGCGGTCGACTTATTATCATAACAATGCCATCAGCTTCTAAAGGTTGGATGAAAAAAATCACCATTTAAAAAATGAAAACAGTCACTGGCTTTAATGAGTGAAATTCAAGCGTTTATGTGATGTTGCATTTGATGACAGTTGGGGCAAGCTTTGTAAAGGGTTAATTCCCCTCAGTAACAGGAATTAAAATAAACCCAATTAGCTAACTTCTATGTATATATTATTAGGTAAGGAGCGAATACAACAGATAATAAACACCAGGAAATAGGAATTTCTGTCTCATGTCATGATTGGTTGAGGGATGGGCTCCTACCTTGGCACGTCCTCTCATTGGTCAGTAGTTTGTAGCCCTTCTTGCAGCTGCACTCGAAGCTTCCCACTGTGTTCCGGCAAACATGGTCACACCCACCGTTGTTAAGGCGACACTCGTCAATGTCTGTCGTTAGGAAACAAATGTAGTGGAGAACGTTCAATTTAAAGCACATAGAGGAACATGTGGAGAAATACAGGAGATAGAAAGATAGGGAGTGAGAACCAGACAGGGGATGTATGTGAAGGACCATGATGCACGCAGATTAAGTGGCCTACATGGTCTACGCTATCGGAGCAAACGCAAGGTTGTACTGTGGTTATTTGTCATAAAATGGGCGTTGTGATAATACACAGACAGCAATGCAGATTTCGGCAGCCTCCAATCAGTAACATATTTTGTGCCTTGATAACCAAAATAAACTTGCCAAGTAAAATATTGGAGAGGTTAAGGCGATGGATGGTGAGAACTGTCAAAAACAGCCCACAGACCACTTCCAAAGACCTATAACATCATCTGGCTGCAGATGGTGTCACTGTGCATCCCCAGTCCCCAGACCTGAATATCATTGAAAATCTGTGGGGTGATTTGAAGCGGGCTGTCCATGCTCAGCAACCATCAAACCTAACTGAACTGGAGATGTTTTGCAAGGAAGAATGGTCAAAAATACCTTCATCCAGAATCCAGACACTCATTACAGGCTATAAGAAGCATCTAGAGGCTGTTATTTCTGCTAAAGGAGGCTCAACTAAATATTGATGTGATATTTCTGTTGGGGTGCCCACATTTATGCACTTGTCTAATTTCATTTTGATGCATATTGCACATTTTCTGTTCATCCAATAAACCTAATTTCACCACTGAAATATTACTGTGTCATTCAGTTATTCGGCAGACCAAAATGAAATTGCTGATCCAAACACCCAATAGTTTAAGAATGAAAATCATGGAAATTGTCAGGGGTGCCAGAATTTTTGCATCCGACTGTATCTATGTGCAATAACTCTGGGCACCCGTTTAGTTGAGACCCATCCCAGAGACAAAGAAGAGACCTGATGTGATCAGAATACACAACCATCCCTTACACAGACACCTCAGCCTAATAAAACACCGGACCATTCTTCTAATCGACATTGACTGATCAATACATCATAAGGCTCACAGAGGCTTTGATCGGGGTGTTGAGTTGTGTTTCAGATGAACTGAATCAGGGAAATGAGGCATCTGAGGGAGAGTTCACTTCATCATCTGGTTAAAATAAATGCATCAGAAAACCGTATGAAATAATAATGCTCTCTCTCTTCTCGTTCCAGGGATGACTGGGGTGGTTTTACTTTTGTTTCCTTTCAAACCAAACTAATAAAAATCAATGTACTTTTATCAGGGTTGTTAGTGTAACTTTATGACCGTTGAAGGGAAGCTGACTCCTATTCTTGGCTACTTGGCAGCAATAACATTCTTGAGTTTCTCTTACATATATCGTAGCTCCTTTCTCTCTTTCTATATTTACACTCACCGTCCACTTCATTAGGTACACCTAATGGACAATAGAAAATTGAAAAAATGTTGCCTGGCCTGACGAGTTTCAACATTTAGATGGTAGGGTCGGAATTTAGATTAAACAACACAAAAGCATGGATCCAAAGGATCATGGTGTGAGAGATATATTCTTGGCATACTTTTGGCCCATTTTGGACCCTAAGTACTGTTGTTAACCGTGTCCATCCCTTTATGACCACTACTTCCATCAGGATAATGCGCCATGTCACCAAGCTCACATCATCTCAAACTGGTTTCTTGCACATGACAATGAGTTACCTTTACACAAATGGAACCTCCACATTCACCAGATCTCGATCCAATCGAGCACCTTCGGGATGTGGTGGAACAGGAAATTTGCATCATGGGTGTGCAGCCGACAAATCTGCAGCAACTGCCTGATGCAATAATGTCAATACGGACCAAAATCTCTGAGGAATGTTTCCAGCACCTTGTTGAATCTATGCCATGAAGAACTAAGGCAGTTCTGAAGGCAAAATGGGGTCCAACCCGGTAATAGGAAGGTGCACCTAATGAAGTCACCGGTGAGTGTATATATATAAATATATGTTTATTTGTCTCCCAAAAATGTACTTTGAAAGCTTTTCGTTTTGTTGTTTGTAATATTTGTATTTGAAATAGCAGTAAAACCATGTGGGTAGCTTAACAAAACGATGTGCTGCCAAAGCATAACCCAGAACAGCAGGCTTTCGGTATCAAGAAATATATACCATGTTAAATTGTTGCCATCATAATAAGACCTCAGCTCTTCCCAGAATCATAATTTAAGAGTGCCGTCAGAGGCAGATGCTGTGGGTGACACGGGGGGAATGAAGCAGAGGAGGCAGGCTGAGGAAGGCAAGGCGATGTCAGGCGAGCCACGCCTGGGGAACGAGACGGCAGCCGTTGTAGATGCCTCAACAAGCCCACAATGCCTCTCTGATTAGAGCCTGTCAAGTCCCAGCTTCCCAACAGGAGTGTGTGTTTGTTTGTTTGTTTGTTTGTTTGTGTGTGTGTGTGTGTGTGCACAATGTCTATGGAGGGCTCGTACTGTAAAAAAGGCGGAGATTGTTTTGATGACTGACAGAATAAAATGATTTATATTAACATGAAGGATAAACTGTGGGCTTAGCAACGTTAGCAGTAATAAGACATTACAGGAGTGACAGCCCGCAGGCCTGGGACATTTTGTGATTGACGATTTGAATGGAGACAACATTGTGATTGACAGGTTGTTGTTTGAGCAATTGAGAGGCTGTGTGTGTGTGTGTATATGTGTGCTTGTGTGTGTGTGTGTGTGTGTTAGATTACCTTT
Organism: Umbra pygmaea; assembly: GCA_016801145.1. Taxonomy (NCBI): domain Eukaryota; kingdom Metazoa; phylum Chordata; class Actinopteri; order Esociformes; family Umbridae; genus Umbra; species Umbra pygmaea. The sequence goes on from JACXGM010007460.1 coordinate 14,980, forward strand.
ACAGGTCTTACGGTCTGGCTGGAGAGTGAAGCCCACAGGGCAGCTGCAGCGGACTCCTGTCACTGCATCATGACATGTGCTGTCACAGCCACCGTTGTTCACTGAACACGTCTCTGCAGAGACAAACGTACATCCCGTTACACACAGATAGTGGGATTTAGTAGGCGCTGGGCATGTCCCTAAAACCAGTTACTGTTCTATGATCATTTTTAAAAGATTTCTATTAGCGTAGCCTCTACAGTGAAGAGAAAGATAACAACGACCAAAAGAACTGGAGAGACCTGGTGCTTTGATCCTGTGTGAAACGAGAGATGTGAAAAGGCTAACGTTAGTTAATGCAACAAATTAATATAATATAGTGAATAGATGATCAGAGATCCGAAAGATTAAAGACAGACAGAAAGACAGACAGACAGACAGACAGACAGACAGACAGACAGATATATGTGCACAGATATATTGGCTGGTCTGGGGACGGGCTGGGTTAAAACATAACCACACCCATTCTTTCCCCAACATAAGGACAAGGCAGCTCTTCCTCCTGACAGTTGCGATCAAAATAAAAAAATGACCCTGGCTTTGTCCAGAGCTTTAAGGCATTTTGGGGATCAAAAAGCAATTTAACCAGGCCAGTCCGTTAGAAAGATTGATTTTAAGGATGAGGGCAGGCAGCCTAGGAACAGAAGGCCATGCGTCACGGCCTCTTCTCTACACACTGACACAGTGACACAGAGGATAGCCTTTCAACAAACGGCAGAAGAAAAGTTTGATTTCACTTTAAACTGTTTGGTAGGTTTACTGCCTGATACAGTCATTTGGCAGCTCTCGCAAATAGCTTCAAACACCCTGGTAAAATAACACAATAAAAAACAAAGCGCCACATACAACACCTTGCTCCACTCACAGAGAAGCACATAGCAGTACGGTACTTTTCCGCCAATCAGAGCAGCGATACCAGCTTGCAGTTAATTCACAAACTAGGTCTATTAAAGACCTAAGAGCCTCCCTCATAAAGAACACCAAAACAGCTGGCCTGACTGTGAGCTTCACCGCAGACTGCTCAAAGTGTCAAGGCTGGTAGAGGGATGGCTTCTCACACGAGGCAACTCGGATCCCCTAGTCTCCATAGAGAATTGACCTCTGTGGGGATTACGTACTGTAGGCTAACAGGAAGCTGTGCTGCAGGGAGAAGCCACAGGGGCAAACGCAACCCATTTGATTAAGGAAAGCTATCTAGGTGGGAGAAAGTGTTTAAGTATGTGTTCCTCGTTTTATTTCTGGTTACAGTGTCATCGAGCTAACACTGTCACAGACCCTCAGGAAGTTCAGTTCTGGTTTGAGTACTGGGCCGGCTCTGACTGTATATTAAAGAGGATCCTGTAAAAGACCAAATGTGCTATGCTGGTGGAAAGAGAGAGAGCATTCCTAGTGAACCACGGTGGCAGTGTGCGTGGGCGAGCGGTGCAGCCAGTGTGTTTGTCCAAATTGCACACTGTCTGAGAGGCTCAGAGTTGGCAGGCGGGGGGGGGATGCAGGACTGTCACGACATGCCTCCAAAACGCTTAGTGAGGCAGTAATCACACCAAACAGTAATGATCATGAGTTAAGACGCTAAAGAAATATTTATGACAATTATGGTTTGCCAGAATAGATGAGGGAGACACAAGCTGTGTGTGTGTGTGTGTGTGTCTGTGTGTGTGTGTGTGTCGGTGGGTGGAGGGGGGGTTCTTGATGCAAACCAGCCACGTTGCCACGTTCTGTTATAACCTTTGAAAATATTCACAATATAGGGTCTCTGATGAGTAAAATATAGATTTTATATGTTTCAATTGTTGATATAATGTATAGTGCACTAGTTCTCGCAATAAAAACCCATTGTCATTTCGGAGCAAATTATACCTATGGACTGATACGTTTTGGGTATTAAGACATGGGCAACATACGTCTTATTGGTTGCAAATAAAATTAATTTTGAAAAATTCCAAAATGGCTGTGACAGTCAATTCCCAAAAATTGGGGTGGCTGAACTGAACAATTAATAAACACGAGTCAACAAACACACGGTACATGTCTATTATGACCATATTAAGACTCCTGAAACATTTTAAAATCAAGCTCTGGTCCTCAGCTACTTCCAATCTGCCACACAGACAGAGGCTTAACCAGCCACCTCAGAACTGTTGACTGTAAACATGTTTATCTCACAGCTTATAGATGAATTATACTGAAAATGCACATAAATGTACATCAACATTCTGATTAGCTTATCATGCTCAGTACCTATTGTTTATTAACATAGGTCCAATGTAGGTAGATTTAGTGTATTTGGTCCCTGCCTCTAGCAGTAACATTACACCATGTAAAAGTCTGGGTATAAAGTCTGGGTGTAAAGTATGTGTACTTAGTGGAAAAAGGCTAGTTGTTGTATTGACACTCTAAGTCCAGGCCTCTGGGTGTACCTACAGTAAAAAGCAGCTTTGCACTTATGGCTGGGTTCAGAAAATAGTAAGAAGACAAATTATGTAGTGAATGCATGTTCAATAATGAAGAAAAAAAATGTTATAATAACTCCTGAAAATGGTCTGCAAATCTCCTGCAACCCTGATGGTCTGCAAACAACCTTTTGTGAGGTGTATTGATTTCTAGCCTCAATTTTCAGGAAGCTTTTTCTGTTGGAGTTTACTAAAGCCACAGAAGAGAGCAACATCAAAAGTGGTAACAACAGTTGCTAGTTTAGACACAACTATTTTGTCTGTCTTAAAAGACATTAAGTGACTGAGGAGACTGTGTTCTGTCTGTCTGTCTCTGTCTCCCTCTCCCTCTCCCTCTCTCTCTCTCTCTCTCTCTCTCTCTCTCTCTCTCTCTCTCTCTCTCTCTCTCCCTCTCTCTCCCTCTCTCTCCACAATTTATAGCTTTGTTATAGATTCATAAATCTGTGTGATATACAGTGGCCTGATTCAAGTATAAATTTATAAAGATTAATGTGCTTTTTTATCATTTCAGTCAGATAATAACAGTGTAATTTATGTGTTCATATTTCATTTTTTCACAAATTTAATTGATCATAATATTTGGCTTGATGGAGAAAGAGCATATTTGATATAGAGTACTCTGCACCCGTTCTAGAATATTAAAGACTTATGAAAACATTTCTCATTGGAAGTATTAATAGAGATATCTTGTGTTTTGTCTATAGCAGTGTTTCTTGGTCTAGAGGACACATTTTACACTTCATGACAACAAATAATATGACCCCATTCCTGATAGATAAAAGTGTTAGAAATATGTGCATTTTGTCTTTCTCCAATACGATAATTCGCAATTTTGTCTGATCTAGATTAATTTCATAGAATCATTACTACATATCTGTCTGTCGTATGTCCAATTAGGAAACTAAACAGTTGCTAAATTGTTTGCGAAACATTTTTCATATATTGGTTCACAGGCCAAAACAGAACCCCTGGTCGATCGAGTACAGAGCAATGGAAACGCCTCTGGCTCGATCCGAAGAACTAATACTCTGTGATAGTATTCCAGAACCGGCCACGGACAGATGCTCAGCACACTGTTTAATTCCCCTCTTAGAAGTTCTATCAAAACACAAATAAACCTTAAGGCCCTTGGCTTGGCCTGTTTCTAAAGACCCATCACAGTAATTGGAAGAGAGAGGCTGAGGACTTTGAGTCGGGCCATTCACTCCGCCCAGCACATCCACTTACTGCTTTCAAAGGAAGCATAGAACACTTGTGAATGTGTCTGACAGAACAGATTGGCCAGGGATTAACTCTAGGTAAGGAAGGGCTGTGATAACTTCCATACTAAATCTTATACACTGTCCCATTCAATTCTTCCCATATACTGTGTCTTCAGAATATAGCAGCTGTGTTTTGAAAAGGCGTGGTTTGAGATGGGCAGTCACCACTGTTATTGAAAGGGCATTCACAGGAGGAAAAGGAAGGTGTCAAAGGTCAGGGGTCAGAGAGGGATGATACCCCTTCGGGAGGGGCAGACGGAGGAGCGCAGTCAGGAGTCAGGGGGTCAGGCGGCGCCCCCGAGACAGGAGCAAGAGGAACAGAGATATTTACCATTGGGGAGCAGCTGTGGGGCTGCGTGGTTCTGGACACTCCTCTCCCCTGCACATACAAATACATCGCAAAAACACTGCTTTAGTCCTCCAATCAGGACCGTCAGCCAAACATCTGTGATGTCATTTTGAGAATAATCCTGTAGGTATATGATTCTGTACTTTAGTGGAATACCGTTGCTGGAATTTGGGCTGGTCTGCTGAATAGGCATGTTCATGAAACACGTAATAAAGGCTATCCGTCTCTACTAGCTAACCCTCGCAAACAATGCCAAGAGAAGCTGCAGAAAACCATTGATTTTCCACGAAGGGCAAAACTATCCACACATAACACTATTGATTATATCTGACCAAATAATGGTGTGCACTTTCTATGTAAATAAAACCAGGGAAAGGGCTATTATAGATCATTCTCTAGCGGGTAGCCGCAAATGACAAGCGGAGGCAGACAGCCACACCGTGCAATCATGAACATACAATAGCCACGCTATTATCAAGAGCAGGGCGGAGGCAGACTTAGGTAAAGCTAGTTGCAAGCACTGAAAGCCATTACAGCAAGAGTCAGATTGTTAGTGGTTAGTAGCGGAAGACAGGGACAGACAGATTCACCCTCATGCTTTGCTCCCAGGCGTGTGAGGTAAAAGAGAAGAGTCTGTGACACAGGGCAGTGCTGCTGTTTGTGTCCTGGCCAGTGGCTCCTCTCCACAAAGTGCTCGAAATCTCTTATTCCCCTGATGGCTTCAGTTCAATGAAGGATCACGCTGTTCCATGTCACTATTTCTTTTTCACAGAAACACATGAGAACTGTTGAGGATTCTTTGCTGTGACAAAACATCACACGCAGCTTGCATTGTTTACATCCACCGTCGATAAACAAACCAGACTGCATCTCTGCATTCCCCATCCAACCACATTAATACCGGGCCGTCCAACCAGACCATTTGGGGATGTTTCTGATTTTCAGTACTAACAGCTTGAACACACACACACAAGATGGCTGCTTCTTTCTCTAAGTTTCTTGTTTTTTTAATTATTGGATTAACAGTCAAGTATGAAGTAGAAGCCGGACAGACAGGTGAGAAGAGGGAGACAGAGAGGAAGGGCACAGAGAGCCGGCCAAGCCGGGGATGGAACCCCTTTTGACATGAAGCATGTGTGGTCTAGAGGTGGGACGAGCGTAGACTGTTACACCAAACTCTGGCACTGTACCTTTATTGATGTACAGAAACATAATGTATGTACGAATACAATGAGGGACTGTTACAGTATTTTCATTTAAAGTAAATTCAGTGGACTATTTCATATGGTCATCAGTTTCTTTGTGTTTAATCTGATCATACACAGCTTGCTGGATAGAGTATGTATATGTGAGTGCATCTGTGACAGGTTTGCCAGGCGCAGGTTTAGATAAACTGTACTATTGTATGTTGATGTGGGAGATGTCCACAATACAGCGAAGCTCCACTGATAAGTAAAGCATCCGGAAGAACATGCGTTGAGACCTGCTCAATGAACTCTGAGGGATAAGAAAAATTTCCAAGCTAACCATTATAAATAAAATAACGATTTACACTTGCAATTAATTGTTGAATAACAAATGAGGCAGTGAAAGTGAGAGAGCATTATGAATGAATATGCGGTAGAGTGCTCATGAAATACCGCCCAAGACTAGTATATTCTGTAAAACACGGTGGAACACATTCTATCACGAATGTACTAAATTTGACATTTCAGTAATGTAGGAGACATTTTTACATATAGTTAGTGTATCTATGTTAAGATAGAGGCTAGGTAAGACAATCGTGGCAGCCCTGCATAAAGTGCAAAAAAAGAATGACATCTGTTTCCTATGATCATTAGGCACCCATTTCGATGAAAACAACATTTTGCAAATCACATTTAGCAGATGAGTGCTTTGAGAACCTCCTGCGAAGAATGAGCTATGCCAAGCTTTTGATACATAGACCTGGTGCCGTCCCAACACTTGAGTTGCCATTGACAGTCCTAGCAGCAAGAGTGGATCACTGTGTATGTAGCTAACAGAATAGTATAGATTATTAGCTGGCTAATGTGTTAGTCAATGAACTAGCTACAGCTAGCTATAGCTCTGACATAAACATCCATTTCCTTCCTTTAACTGATCTAACTACTGTAACTAGTGTAGCCAGGTAGCTGATGACTCAAAATAGACGTCTCACAATCAGATATCCCTTTTGCTGCATAAACACTCTCAAAATCTGACTGTAAATCTTCTCAACCAAGTCCTAGATATGACTATCTATTGTAGCTTGCTCTTAAACTCTTTGAAGAGGTGCGGTTTCTGAAGTTTTTGTAGGATTGCCAGGGACTCATTACGTAAAGGTTGTTTTTTCACATTATTTTCGGCTCTGAATCATCGTTACTGCTATAAAATAAATAAATAAAACCTTTCACATCACATTTTTCCTGAGGAAATTAATTTCCACTAGGAGTCTGTATCCTCTTCCAGTCGTGTTTGTCTGTGGAAATGTAAGTGCATAACTGAACCAGACCCAATCATCCTGTCACTCACATTGTATTCAGCATCCTGTTTGGTTGTAAGTTTATTTTATTATGGTTTTATGAACTAATAGAGGCTCTCTGAGAATTGGAGCTGCTACCACAACTCCATGTCCTCTGGTCTCTCCCGTCCCAAACCACCGTAACCCTAGAGCCTGTGGAGGGAAACCCAAGACCCAGCTGCCTGCACTCTTTAATCGGTCACACCATCTCTCTGGTCTGGGTAACGGTTGGCTCAGACATGTAATTTGCCCACGGCAGGCTTTAAGGCGTCCTGGCTGACTAGCTAGCTTATGATGGTAATGATAGTGTGCCTGACCAGAATTTGACATGGTCCTGAATTTCATCAACACCACAGTGGGGGGAAAGGAAGCAGACACACTGAGACAGACAGACAAGCAGCCACCTACACCAGCCAAAAACAAGCCAACCAGTCAATGAATGGCTTGAAGTGTCAAACTGACATCGTCTGATGCTTTATTGTTCCCCGTTTTTCACCTCATTAAGTCATGTAAAAAATGTGGGATTTTGAAAAACAAAGCAGTCAGCGATCATGGCTAATCATCCAGAGAACCACTTTACCCATGTGTGTCCCTATATCAGGATCTTGGACCTTTCAGGATGGTTCCATTGTTTTAGTGGCCTAGAAATTGTACTAAAATCCATTGCAGAAAAAGGCGTGGCATAGCATTTTTTGTTAGTTAATGAAACCAGCTAACTAGCCTTCCAAAGCCAACCAAGTCACAGAAACCAGTTAACCAGCCATTAAGACCAAACCAGTCAACCTACCACCTTAACAAATAAATCAACCACACTAACCAGTCAATTAACCACCCTAACAAGTAAATCAGCTAAACAAACCAGTCAATTAACGACCCTAACCAGTTAATCAGCCACACAAATCAATCAATTAACCACCTAACCAGTTGATCAGCCACACAAACCAGTCAACCAACCAACCTAACCAGTTAATCATTCCCACAAACCAGTCAACAAACTACCTTATCTAGTTAATCAGCCACACAAACCAGTCAACAAACCACCATAACCAGTTAATCATTCCCACAAACCAGTCAACTAACTACCTTAACTAGTTAATCAGCCACACAAACCAGTCAACCAACCACCCTAACCAGTTAAGGTGTGTACCTTCAAATTCCCCACCCGGTACAGCCAGAAGAGGACTGGCCACTCCCTTGAGTCTGGCCCCTCTCTAGGTTTCTTCCTAGGTTCCACCTACTAGGGAAATTTTCCAAGCCACTGTGCATCAGTTGTTAATGCTTGCTCTTGGGGATTTTAGGCTGGGTGTCTGTAAAAGCAATTGTAAAGATTGCTGTTGTAAAAAGGGCTTTATAATGTACATTTGATTGATTGATCAGCCACACAAACCAGTCAACCATCCTACACAATAGCGTCTTCAGACAGGCCCACCTGTCTGAAGACGCTATTCAGTTCAGTTTAATGTGTTCAACATGGAGAAGGCTCATGAAATTAGAAAGATATGGTTGTCTATTCTAAAACATTTCAAAAGCTTTTTGCAATGGCAAATGTTCACAACTTTAGTGCTACCTAGCTAAGCTATTCAACTGCCACAGATTTTTTAATATTCTAAGCTCGGCAGCAAGAAATATGTTTGCAAAAAGCTTTTCTAAGTGTTTTTATCCAACAGCGATCAATTTTATTAAATCTCGGTCAATAGACTCAATGCAATAAATGGATCAAATAAGAAGCCATTTAAATACCAATAATTTTGTTTTCAGCACCAGTGATTCTTAAACATACTGTACCTCCACCACAACATCTCTCCAAATGAAAACAAATAGCTGTCTGAAACATGTGTTACCTCGTCCGTAAGTTTAAGGTCAGATTACAAATACTGCACAGAGAAAAGTGCATATACTCTAATTATAATTAAGTTACACTGAAGTGTGCATAATGAACTCCTATGAAAATGAAAGGCCTCTTTGTTACATTACTCAATGTACACAACACCTATTTATTCAGTTAATGTCAACCAAAACTAATTATATTAACAAATGTCAACAAAGGTTGAATTTGTCATGTTTCCATTGGAAGATCATTGAGGATTTGACCCACGGCCTGAGTAGCAGTGTGTAGCTGGTAGGGAGATGAAGCAGAAGCATAGGGGACACACCAACCAGTAAAGCAGGGAGAGAACAAAGCAAACGCAGCCATGTAGCGACAGAGATAGTGAAGGAAAGAGGTGTCCCAGCAGTTGACTAGAGCAGCAGACTCTTCTTCCATGTGAGTGAGATAAGCAGCAGCAAGTAAAGGAATTGTATGCAGTCACTACTGAGCTCAACATTGCCTCTGGAATAGCCTGGTAATGTGCAAACACGATTATAGAAATGAATAAGAGTTTAACTATGTGGCCTTACTCTACAGAAGCTCTGAAGCCCGAGGCAAATCATTATTATTTTAGAAGTGTATCTTGTTTGAACGACATAGTATCTCGTTTGAATTACTTAATTTATGTATAAATTATTTAATTTAATTTAAAAAAATGTTTTTTTAACTAGGTAATTTAAACAAGATACTGAGGTCTTCAAACAAGATAATAACCGAGATACCAAGATAAACATGGGAAGAAACAATACATATTAGTGTTTTATATTTTAAATGATTGAAATGAGACACTAAGTCGTTCAAACAAGACACTACGTCGTTCTAACAATACACTAAGTTGTTCAAACAAGATATGAGTTGTTCAAAGTAATAATAATGACTTGTTTGTCTAATTGGACATAATGGTTGCTACAGACATTCATTGATATATTCCATCCAGTGATGATGTGCCTATGATTGTTCTGAAGCTATCGGGTTAATGGTGGCACATTGGTGCATTTGTTATCACATATGCATGTACAGTGGGCTCCAAATTTACTGGCACGCCTGACTGGCAATGCACAAACAATACTGTTAAAATATACCGGTAATATATATTTTAATATATAATATAATACAATTATAGAGGAAACTACTTTGTGCAACCACCTCTGCCAAGGATAAAAGCCTGGAGTCTCATCCTGTAATGTTTGACTAGTTAAGTAACACATTTGGAGGGATTTTGGACCATTCCTCTATGCAGATCCTTTCAAGATCCTTCACATTCTTGGGATTGCGGTTCTCAACTGCCCTCTTCAGCTCAGCCAACAGGTTTTTCATTGGATTGAGTTCCGGCGACTGAGATGGCCATGGCAGAATATTGCTTTTGTTGTCACAGAACCATTTCTGTGTGGATCTTAAAGTATGTTTTGGGTCATTGCCTTCTTGGACTGTCCACCTATGGCCAAGTCCCAGCCATCTTGGAAAAACATCAGATTGTCAGCCAAAATTGCCTGATACGTGGTGGAATTCATTATGCCATCGATCTTGACCAGTGCCCCTGAACCTCTGGAATAAAAAAATCCCCAAAACATAATTGGCCCACCACCATTTTAATGGGTATGAGGTGCCTCTCATTGTATCCATCTCTATTTTGACACCAAATATGCCGATGCTGTATCTGACCAAAACATTCAATTTTGGTCTCATCTGACCAGAGCACCTTCTTCCACTCATTATGTAAATGACGTATGACAAACTCCAAGCACTGGCATCTGTGTCTTGTGGTCAGAAAGGGCTTTCTTCTGGCAACCCTTTCAAAAGGTCTGATGGACTCCAAGATGCCACCAAGGCCTGCAATTCTTTCACAGTGATTCTCTGGGATTTGTTGCTTCCCTCACCATCCTCCTCCCCATCCTTGTGGGGAAAATGCATATGCTTCCTCTACCTGTGAGGTTTCCAACTGTTCCATATCTTTTTTATAATTGCCCTGACAGTTCACAGTAGTATATTCAATAATTTATGGAACTTCTTCTAGCCATTAACAGATTTATGAAAGTCTGCGACCATGTGTCTCTTCTGAACTGCCAGTTCATTTGTTTTCTTCATGGTGTTGGATGACAAAGGGATATTGCATGCGGAATACCTCATTTTTATGCCCTAGTGAAACAGGAAGTGTTTCACTAGTAGTATTGACTACTACATCTTGCGTAGTCAATAGTTAAAAAGATTTCATATTTGATCTAAAAAAGAAAAGAAAATTCTAATGCAAGCATACTCTCACACACATTATAGATCATTAAGTCTTAGATGAACTTCAATAAGTGGAATTTAATTCCTTGTTTCATTTTGGTAGATGTTATTTACAATAATCTTTAAGGGTGCCATTGATTGTGAATATTGCTTTTTTATTGAATCAATACATTCATTTGGTTAGTTCCATTGACATATTAATACAGTACATTAGTTCTCACATATTGGTATTTAGATTTTGTTTATGTTTATGTTTTTAAAGTATTATTTGTGCATTGCCAGTCAGGGGTGCCAGTAACTTTGGAGCCCATTGTACATTTTCCTTAATGTCATGGCACACTTGATGCGTCCTTACCTTACACCAATGTGCCACCATTCTGCCGATAGCCGTAGCAACCATTACATTTACTTTAACGACATTTAGCATTTTTTACTAAGTTGTTTTAATGAGATACTAATTTGTTCAAACAAGTTATTAAGTAATTCCAAAAAGATACTAAGTCATTTAAATGAGATTAACCTTTCTTTGGGGAAAAAATGATAATTGCCATGGGCTTCAGGGCTTACAGTACTTTGTACTCATGTCTCTGATCGCACCTTTTGTTAAGTTATTTTGACCTGGGTTTTGGAGGATGTGTGCTGACTCACCTACACATGTCTTTCCGTCATTATGCAGGGCAAATTTCATGTGACATGAACATCTGGGGCCCTGATCCGTCTCCTCACAGATGTGTTGGCAACCTCCATTGCCGTAGTTGCAGGTCACTGCCGAGGAGTACATCGTTAGAGCAGTAGGAACATACAATCATCCATGCATGTAGGTGTGCTGTGACATCATCAGTGTGAAAACACTGTTTACACACTCCTTCCATTAACTAGTTGGGCGGAGGCTCTCACAGGTCTAAACATCCCCTATTAAACGAGCAGAATTGCTTCGTTTACTTCTCAATTGAACAGCTACACATTGGTACGAGTATACTGCTTTTTCAGAGTGACACAGTTAAATGGAAAAGAATGTAAAAGAAAGCGTGTGTGGGTTTGTAGCGTGTCGAGTGTATCACACTCTAAATACACCTGTGATGACAGACTGACAAAGCACGAGAGCCAAGGCCCCCCCCTTCCTGTCTGCACCCCCACACACCTTTGCCCTTCTCCTAGCCGTCACAAAAAAAGAGAATAACACTTCTCCGATCCTTATTCAAACATAAAGGCAAATCCCCCTAGCATGGCCCCTTCCCTAACAGGATGAGCCTGTAGCAGCAACGGGAAGTGTTTGCTGTCAATCACATCGCTCAGAAACCTGCGGCTCACTCCTTCAGCTACTCTAGTTGTTTTGGTTATGACAAAAATGTAATCCTTTTGTCTGATAAGCTTTCAGGATCATTTGGATAATGTGGTTGTTTCTGAAGCAGAGTTGTGTTGGATTTGGGGCAGGGGCCCACTTACACTTGCAGTCCCTCGTGTTCCTGGTGAGCTGGAAGCCGGGTCTGCACTCACAGGCGATGCCTCCCTTCGGTGTTTCCCGGCAGATGTGAGCACAGCCGTGGTTCTTATCCATGCAGGTTGGGCCCTCCTTGGTGCCCTCAGACCGCGCTGCAGGGAGAATAGAAACTGAGTTGAAGATGAATACGTTCTGATTCCTTTCCCAATGTCACCCCGCACGACTGATACCTAGAGTACACAACATTAACAACTCCAGCGGGAGGGGTAGCTTGTCAGCACACAAAAAAACATATTGCGTAGACAAAGGATTGAACCTCCGACCTGGAGATTATCGTGAGCTTCATTTAGGCAATCCCTAATAGAAACGAGGGGAGGCTAAAGAGACCTAAGGAGATATTTTAACACTCGGCCAAAGTCGTTAAGCACCAAGACAAGGGGGGCTCAGTTGGAGTTCAGAGACCTAAAAACATTTATTTTCAGAGGTTTACCGCACTCCAACCACAATGCTTCGGTTAACTTCAAATGGGTCACTTTTCTCTGGATGCATGGATACGTTGTGAATCCAAACACATCAAAGGATGCTTTTGTTGGCCTCCATTAAATGAAAACCTTTTGCAGTAGGGTATGTGAGCTGTGTGCAATGCAAATATTCAACTTCTAGCTAAGGCGTAAATGTATGAAAGTCACTTAGCACTTTTCTTGAATCGGTACCTCTGACTTCTGTCATAAATTATATCATGGTTTAGTGGCGCATCTGTTATTTTTAACTCTGAATTATGGAAGATACCTTTAGGAATCCAAGACAGGAAGAGTTGACTCTCAGATGTGGGACAATGCCATTATTACAAATGCAGTGACAAGCCCCAAACCTACCGAGTCATTAAAAACCAAGCACATCTCACAACACACAACCAACTCCTTCCTCTGCACTTTCCCGATGAGACCAAATGGCACACCACTCCTTCCTTGGTGCACTAGTACAGGCATTTCCAGTCGGAAATTAGGTACATAATTTGGGATGTCTCCATTGGGTCTCGTCTTATTCTCCAGAGATGTACTGTATACTCTCAGTTACATATTCCTGTTTGAAATCTCCTTTATTTTCGAGTGCATGGGTGCAAGCACATCTCATAACTCAAAGGTCCTACTTGCCAACCCATCAAAATCATTCTATACAAAGGGCTTCTCCCAGTGGACTTATTATTATATTACAAGGCTATTCATTATACTGTTTTCCTGTGGACATCTGATGTGACGATGGTGAGGTGGGATTAGTAAGTGTAACTGTGCTGATGGCCCATGAGTTAAGCCTAGGTTTATCCTTAATGAGTTATTTATGTACTTTTATGCCTGCTTTCATAGCCTTCCTTTAATTACATGCTCTTGTTTTCCACATATTCTGCCAACAATCTGAAATAGCACTTTTATTTAGTTCCACGTTAAGGCTGATGTTGGACAGACTTCTTCAAGATATTTCTTTCTCTCTACGTTTTGTTTAGTTAAAAGAATGGAGTTATAGGTAATATTGATCAGTGGCATTAGTGCTGTCCATCACCAAAAGTCTGTTAAGACCTTCGAGGACGACAGGCCTTCTGTCAGGCTTCCCTGCTTGTGCCTTTCTGACCATAAAGAGGGGTGATGGAGAAGTTAGCGCGATGGGAGAGGCTGAGCAATCAGACACTGACTGCAAAAACAGGCAGAGGACCGAGGGTCAAATCTGAACAAAAACACCATTCCACCACCAGAGCCGTGGAGACACAGTAAGTACAGGGCCGATGACGGACATCCACTGACTGTAGAACAACACACCCTGTTTAAGATGCAGCTAACCTCGGGAGGTCAGGGCGTAGAGAAACATAAGCAGGAGTTGGAATCCAACTGTCCTTTCCCACTGCTCCGTGTCTGTCTGAGGGGGAGGCTAACCCAGCACAGACAGACGTCTGCGAACACAGACAGGGGTAGAGTTTCCCCTAGGATCACTTACCAGGATCACAACACACTCTCTCCACCTACATGTGACCTATATGAGATCTTTCTCCCCTAATACCGCAGACCCATCCATCAATAGCAGTACGGCCAGGAACTTGGCCCTGCTCTCTCAGCGGACCCATAAAAGCCAGAGTGCTGACACAATGGCCCTATTCTCCCTGGAGAAACTATGGAACCTACCTCTGTGGTTCGCTGCATTCGACCGTCATGAAGCTACAGTTTTAATCATTACTACTCAAGCTATTATCATTTCTGTGGGGTCCCTAGTCGAGAAATGCAATACATATAAATAACAGTGATGCGAGGGAGAAACGTTGCCAGTTCTGAGGTGAGCTGCGAAGAGTGATGGAGGAAAAAAATTGGTGTGGATTGCAAACACTACTGATCCACTAAAACCGGCCTGTGACCTAGAAAACATAAGTCTATATGTAGAAACCAATAAAACATATCACAGGCCACTGTATAAGCAATATGGGCTAAAGACATAGAGCCTTCCAGGGCTCCAAATTACTACCAGGGGAGCAGACATTGGTTCTCACAGTATTGAACACAGACAGCTCTGAGAAACCACTGACTGCAATGGAAGAAACACAGCAATTAGCATAATGAACAGCAACAGGGAGGGTGTGTCTTAGCCACCGCAGCGGCCCCAACCAACACAGGTCGTGACCTGTACACCAGACACTCAGAGTACTGGAATTCAGGAACCAGTGGATGCAGTGCCACCGCAGAAATAATGCTACAGTATGTTTAACCTGCCTGTGCTCCCAGCTCACTCTTCACAGTGTGTTCAGGATCAGGGCGAAGGTAGAGGACTTTCATTTGGAGGCTCAACTTTCCTTCATATCATAAAGACTTACCTGTAATAAGTGTGTCTGACTCTAAAAAATCTACAAGTTCAGCTTAAGGAACAAAATACTTTTAAGAAATCTTCTAATAGCACTTATCTGTCTTAGCACAAATTAATTGGAATCAAACAAATGCTTGTACTTGTCTAGTATGATTAGGCAGTCTATTTTATATACAGTTATTTTTTATGCCTTACAGCATGACATAGCTTTGCATGTTATATTGACCACATAAGCTCATAGGTCAACCTGCAGTGCAAAGTAATGCAGCATTAGGACCTCATCAAAAAGAAACACGTTATATGGCACCCAATTCTCAACGTGTAGCGTGGAACAAAGCTCTATCATGGAAGAACAAAGCTCAATCGTGGAAGAACAAAGCTCGATCATGGAAGAATAAAGCTCTATCATGGAAGAACAAAGCTCTATCAGGAAAGAACAAAGCTCTACAATGGAAGAACAAAGCTCTACAATGGAAGAACAAAGCTCTACAATGAAATAACAAAGCTCTATCATGGAAGAACAATGCTCTATCATGGAAGAACAATGCTCTATCATGGAAGAATAAAGCTCTATCATGGAAGAACAAAGCTCTATCAGGAAAGAACAAAGCTCTACAATGGAAGAACAAAGCTCTATC
>JACXGM010007461.1:0-30614 GCA_016801145.1 Umbra pygmaea
AAGATAGATTTAACAGTGTTAAATAACTTAAGTTTTTTATCTTGGTAAGAACCAAATAATTTGCATTACAAGCGTTAGTGCAGTGGAGTCCACGCTCTTGTAGTCAGGTTGACACACCAACGCACACGCAGTTAAACACAAATGTTGTAATAGTATAACATTATAGGATGGCCATATTCTTTATAGTCATTTATGTTTTTTCTTGTCCAATTGGCTGATATGACTGATGGTCTACTCCCTGGTCCTATCCAAAAGAAATAGGGTTTTTGCCAATCAAGTGAAAAGGCACCAGTAAGAGATGTCAGAGGGACCTAATATGGTGCTGGATTGGACAGTTAGACTTTAGAAAGCTGTGACATCTACTGTTATTCTTGTTCTGTGTCCATACAACTGTCTACCGTGGGTTTTGTTGGCAAAGTTGTGCATGATACGCAAAAGTTAATTCATTTAGTTACTGCAGTTGTATGCCTTATATGCCTGCCATGTTATTCAATAATACATTTTCATGAGTTTGAAATACTCTATATTATTATCACAAAGTGCCTGAGCACTTATTCTGTTTTTGAGCATTTTTTTCCAATTGAAATGTATTAAAATTCCCTATTAAAATTTTAAATGCCGTTTTCTCAAAATGAGTTTTGCAATTTTCCAGTAGACATATCTCAGCCTATGTAGCATCTATATACACGAAACTTTTCAGTTATACACTTAGCAGATTTCTGAAGATATTTACAGAGGGATTTGTTGATAAATAATTCCTGGCCTGATTAATGTAACATTTTTATCAAAAACATATGGCTAAAATCAATATTTTAAGGCTATGGACAGTTTATTTTGATTTCCTAGGTAATGAAAGCAGATAACTTGAAATCCCTCTGTAATTTAAAAAAAGAATTTTGCACTTGGCTTTATCCTACGTTCAGATATTTCTACCGAAAATATATGCAAAATTGCGCATATTTAATGAGAATGCATAATTCGCATAAATTAACATATAACTGTATATGGCTGTATATTACTGTATAACTGTATATTTCTGTATATGGCCCACCCCCCCGTGCACTATATTCGGAGGCCTGCTATATAGAATGTTTTTTACACATGATAATTACAGTCATTATTTTTGTTCTGTTGTTATAGACCATCTATTCCTAAAGTGGGATATGAAATAAATTGTATACTATATATTATATCCTATATGGAATGGCACATAGGCTATATTCTCCTCACAGAGTTTTTCTCTTAACTCATCAGATCCTAATTTAAAATATACAGCAGAGAGATCTAGAAGGGATGTAGAAAGGATATTGACTTTTTAGACATTACCCTTTATAAAAACGTTGATATTTTGAAATTCAAGGCTATAATTATCTACAAAAATGATTGTGTTTATTAACTACAGTATTTAAGCGCAGAAAAGGCATGCCTTATTTGCGTTTTTTTAAACGGCAACACCCATGCACCAGTGGTGCCTTATATGGCATGTTTTTCATTCCCGTTTTAGGAAGTTCTTCATTAAAACTTATGTCCAGGTAAAGGGAGTTCATAACTAACCATTGACCATAAGGGATACTTTTGTACTCTTATTTTCAATTAACTGTTCACTATTAAGGTATGAAATATTAATTTGTATTGTAATTGTGTTAAAGGGGCACATTGAAGTTGTCAAAAAAATGCAGAATTCTAACTTCATAACACCATATTATGGCTCTATCGATTAAATATTCTTAATCTCACACCCTACCATGATTGAGAATGTACCGGTATTATTTAAAGGTCCAATATGTAAAACGGACAGCCAGTGTTTAAAATGGGTATTGCAGTCCAAATTCAAAATACCTGATTCATCTCCCTCCGCCCCCGCCTCCCCAGAATCAAATCTAACGTGACAAACAACATCAGCCCAACCATGACAAGCAAACCGTGTTTTACTACGTCTCTGGTCTTGCAGCCATTTAGAAACATGCAGAATTTTTTGGGTAGAATCTATCTCTGTTGATCTCGTTTGTTTGCTGCTTCCATGGCTGTATCTCGCTGGGTTTGCGTTTTTACAGGTATGCCTGGCCACCCGGTCGTGCTGTTAATGGGCAGTTGATAACAACACACAGCCAAAACATATACATAAATTTCGTCACGGAACGTAAATTTAAATAAGAAAAAATACTGACATTAGCATTGTTGTCAGAAAAGATAGTATTTCAACCTAACATGTTTCCTTAATATCTGGTGAGGCACTGGTGTGATTTTTGGATTTGTTACAGTATGTATATTACATATTGCACCTTTAAAGAGGAAATGTGTGAAGTTGGAAACAGAAGTAAGTCTGCATTATTATTATGACAATTTGAACTTAACCTCTCAGACAAGACAAATCTTGAAAAAGTGCGAGCAGAGAAACGTTTGGAAAAAGACTGGAAGCTGACTTTTGATATGCTAAATGTTATGTACCAAAAGCAATTGAACTAATGTCGTTAATGGATTTGATATATGTGTACGGTATATCTCAAGCAGTAGCGGTTGGCATGTTTTTATATGCTGTGGGAGATGCCAAAATTCTAAATAAAGGCACTATCTGCCGTACTGTCAGAAGTGTGTGTTTGACTAAGAAGTCCTTGGCACACATCTTTATCACCTTCCCTGGTCACAGAAGAATGTGCTTTATCAAAGAGGATTTCTACAAGATAGTAGGTAACATGAATTATAAATTTCAACATGTTAGAACAGGATACTCAGACTATTTTGTGTTACAGCTTTCCCTAATGTCATTGGTGCACTGGACTGCACACAGATCCACATTAAACGCCCCTCAGCGGCCCATGAGGGAGATTATGTCAACACACACAGTATCAATTTTCAGGTAAAAATTATTTAGTTACTTTCAACTAGCCAAAATGACTTATGCATTAAATAAATACTGAATAGGCAACATTGCATTGTGTCAGATCTGTGATGCTGCCTGCATCTTTAGTAATGTAAAGGCAAAGTGGCCTGGGTCCATCCATGATTCCGAGTGTTTAGATCCAGTACAGTTTCCCAGCTACAGTTTCCCAGCAACTATCACAAGGTAGGCCACAGACATTTCACTGATAAACACAAGAGCGTCAAAGGATTTACTTGCATTCCGCTGGGAGACAAGGGTTATGCCTGTGAGATGTACCTTCTCACTCCCCTTGCAGACCCTCAGACAGCAGCACAGCAAGGATACATTCTTGCCCATGCAAGAACAAGGGCCCGAATTAAGATGGCATTTGGCCTTCTTAAGTCACGTTTTCAGTGTCTACACCACCTGAGGGTTGCCCTCTGCTGGACAATACCAAAGACCACATCAGTCTCAGAGAAGATATGTTCATATGTATACAACATGAACACAAACTCAAAATCCTCCAGTTTCCTCACAAAGCCTTTGGCACAATCCCTCATACATTGTCGTGTCTGCAATGATGTTATCAAATGTCTGCAGGAGGCATAATTGTTTGCCACAGTGCTCACTATCCGTGATGTGAAATTCCATCAAGTAGGCGTGTTTCTGGTCAACCTTGAACAGCCTGCAGTTTGAGATTTTTGAAATTGGACCACGGAATAATGTAAAATACACATATTTAGGAAAAGTTAAGGAAGGAGGAGGGTGAAGCTTTCAAAATCACAGATTTGTTTTTCATTCTGTAAAGTAGATGCAGTTAGTATGGTGATGCAGTAGTTGGAATGGTGATATTTAATTAATCTTACAATGAAAACTACAAACAGAAAGCAAACAGGCAGCATACAGAACATCCAAACATGAGCAATACAGGAACAATGACTGACACCCTAGTGTAAGTTAGGCCGGCTTATATACTCTGCTAATGAGCCTAATTGAGTCCTAATCATTCCAAAAGAGTGCAATATTAGACACCCTGCTCAGCCGTGTAATCAACCCTTTTAACCACTGGGTGGCAGCCATGCTCCACTCAGATATTACAACATCCCTTTTAAACTGAACCTTTTATTTATGCAAACCATTGTTTGAATCAGATTTACACATTGCTTGGTAATGTTGATTTACCGATTGATTTATTTATATTTTCTGTATGTTATTTAGGCATACATTTGTTTTCCTCTCTCTATGCGTTTTATAGTTTATTTCTTTCCTGCTGTCATTCACAGATGCTTGCAATTCGCAAAGATTTCTCTGTTCGGTTGTGGAACCACAACCCTGAGTGTCCTGAGCCATGTTGGCGCGGCGCAGTATGGTGCCCTTTTGATGTGGTTAATGGAAAAGGGGCATTAAAAAGCCTTCTCAATGCATCCTATAATTCCCAACTCGAACATTTTAAGTTTCCAAATTGAACCTTTAGTGATGTTTTTTACCTCACCAAAGGCACTCTAAAAAAATATAGGGGATGGTTTCACATTTGCTTCCTGATTGAAATTTTTCCGCACCTGAATCGAGTTGATTGGAGACATTTTTCCATAGTGAGAGAATAATACGGATTGCATTCTTCCATTAAATATGTTGTTAAATAACAAAAATTGGAGAGGGATGTTGTTTAGTGAATGTGATGAAATACCTGAAGAGATGGACGATTTCCACTTCGATCAAATGTTATCGAATGGTAATATCCAATCATACATTTTTTTGCCAGAATACAACGAGGAAGACATACGGAAAGGCAGGAACTTTATCAGTTGAATCAACCAGCAGTTTTGGAAGCATCCATCGGTGGAGCCCAGCAATTGCAACAGAGACAGAAAATGTTTTATAGTAAAGAGTGGGACAGGGCTCAATATTTGCTTTCAACCATCTCCATCCAAGATGATTATTAATTAAAATAATTATGTATGTATGTAAGATCATCCGAGTTTTGACGCTCACATGGACCAAGGTGTTTTGGAAATGTTCTATTTATTATCCCAAAAATCTACTTCAAAATCAACCAAACATGTTACAATAACAGCACTTGTCATATGTTCGTTTGTAATGTAATTGCATTTTACATTCCTGAAATTTAGGGCCTGCTTCATGGTTAAATTGTGGAGTTCTCAGCTTGATATATGGGTTGTATGTGTCTAACATCTGCAATATACTGTATGCATCTTAGCAAGTATAATAATATACATGCAATGATTTATAAAACGTTGCTCTATTTCTGTAAAGCCCTCTGTATTGGACAATATGGCCTGAGCTATCAGAAAGAACAGAAGTTTGGATAAGTCCTGTAGCATAAAAGTACAGTACATCCAGAAGCACAGTGCATGCAGCACTTTTTTCCACCTTTTGTTATGTTACACCCTTATTCTGAAATTGATTGAATTCATTATTTCCCTCAACAGTCTACAAACAATACCACATAATGACAATGTGAAAGAAGTGTGTTTGAAAGCTCAGCAAATTTATTAAAAAATATAGCCGCAAGTGGCGATGTGCGGGTTCAACCCTTTTTTCTCAATAGCGACTTTAAAGTAATTTCTGTTGTAATATCTGATTGGACTTATGGTTGCTCATTTGTGTTCATTAATGACCAGAGCCACACCCCTTTCGAAGTTCATTGGTCAATAACTTGAAAATTATTTGAGATATCAACATGTTTTTTTTTTAATAAACTTGGTCCAATGATGATTCACTGAAATTTTGGTGGCAATCGGAGCTAAGGTTTAGGAGGAGATGTCAAAAATGTGTTTTTCCAAAAATTAAAAATGGCGGAAAATTTTTGTAGGCGGACCTTAATGGTCCTTGAGGCTTTTTTGTAGAGCACACGGAGCTAGACCTGTGTGAGAAATTTCAAGTCAATCGGACTTACGGTGTGAGGGGCGTGGCCTTTCAAAGTTTACATTTTGAAGCCTTAATTACAGCGCCACCATGTAGCCGATTGGGTTCATATTTCTATGGTAGCACATGCACACCATTTCCAGTTATTCCCCCAACTTTCATGTTTGTAGCTCATTCCAGCTCACAAGAATTTCAGCCGGCGTGGCAGACAACAAATAATAATAATAATAAATATAGCCGCAAGCGGCGATTTGCGGGTTCAACACTTTTTTCTCAATAGCTACATCATAGTAATTTCACACAAGGTTGAACATTGTTATAAAACATGCTATCATTTTTATGATCTATAGCTTGATTTATGTCATTCCACGTGCAGTTATTATACATTTAAAGCGCCCCCTAGTGGTCAATTTGAATGAAACTTGCAGGGTGTGGTTCAGTTGCTTATTAAGAGATTTGTCATGATTGGAGAATGAATATGCAATTACTAGTAACATTTGTGTATTGGCACTCACCTATCTTGCGCTTGTAGCGCCCCGTAGTGGTCAAGGTATATGAAACTGTCTGGGTATATGTTAGGAACTTATCTCAACACATCCAGTGAGTTTTCTGATAATTAGCCTTACGGTTCCTGATTTGTATTCATTTATGTCGAGAGCCACTCCCCTTTCAAAGTTCATTGGTCATTACCTTAAAATGTAAGTGAGATTGACATGTTTTGTTCAACTTCAAATAAGCTTGATCCAATAATGATTCACTGAAAATGTGGTGGCAATCGGAGCTACAGTGTAGGAGAAGATAAAAGCACCCTCTAGTGGTCAATTTGAATTAGAAATATAGGGTGCAGTTCAGGTAAGTAAGTAAGTAAAATTTATTTTTATAGCACATTTAAACACAGTTTACACTGACCAAAGTGCTGTACATGGCCTATTTGCTACAAAATAATAAAATAAAATAACTACTTTTAAAGATCAGTGATATATGCTAAGATGACATCGAAACACAGGACACATAATTACAGACATGACAGGGTAAGACAGTTAACACACAGGGTTTGCCAATGTAAATAGGTGAGTTTTTAGCCTGGTTTTGAATATTGTGATTGAGGGGGCATTTCTGATGTCAGGTGGTAGTTGGTTCCACAGCAGAGGGCCAGCAACAGGAAGGCTCTATCCCCTTTTTGCTTAAGGTGTGACCGTGGGACATGGAGGAGACCTTGGGCGGAGGATCTGAGGGACCTGGGGGCTACATGGGGATGAATGGTCCCAGCTATGTAGCTGGGGGCCAGGGCGTAAAGAGCTTTTAAAACCATTAGTAGTAATTTAAATTGTATCCTAGACTGGACTGGAAGCCAGTGCAAGGAGGCTAGGACAGGTGTAATGTGTTCACACTTTTTTGTTTGTGAGCAGCCTAGCTGCTACATTTTGGAACATCTGGAGCCGTGCCACCAGTGTCAAAGGGAAACCGAAGTAGAGGGGATTACAATAGTCTAAGCGGGAGGTTATGAAGGCATGGATGACTTTTTCCAGATCATTGTAAGACAGAACAGACTTGAGTTTAGAAATGATTTTAATTGATAAAAACTGGTCTTTACAACAGATGATATTTGTTTTTCCAGGTTAAGATGGGAATCTAAAATAATACATGCATGGGATTTAACATAGGGGGCAAGGGGACCGAGGTTAACAGGAATGGAATTTTTGAGTTTTGAAGGGCCAAAGACAATAACTTCAGTTTTGCTATCATTTAATTGAAGGAAATTGTTAGTCATCCAGATTTTAATTTCCTTCAAACAGTCTAAAAGAGGTTGCATGGAGTTGCTGGATTTAAGTGGGATGTACAATTGGGAGTCATCTGCGTAGAAATGGAATGAAATATTACATTTTCTGATGATGTTTTTGTAAAGGCAAAAAAGTACTGGACTTAGAATGGATCCCTGGGGGACACCATAAGACACAGGGGCAGAGGATAAAGAGTACTGGCCTATAGATACTGAAAAAGATATTTGGTGGAGGTAAGAGTGAAACCAGTTTAAAGCTGTACCCTTAATGCCAACCCTCTGTTCAAGACGCTCTAGTAGTTTATCATGGTCTACAGTATCAAATGTAGCACTAAGATCCAACAGGACCAGAATGGCATTATCATCTGAGTCAAGGGTGAGCAACAGGTTGTTTGTCACCTTTAACAGGGCTGTCTCAGTGCTGTGACAGGCTTTGAAACCAGATTGAAATGGCTCTAAAATCTCTGTTGAATTGAGGTATGGAAGCAACTGTGTTAACACCACCTTCTCCAAACATTTTGAGATAAATGGCAGTTTAGAGACAGGCCGGAAATTTTTAGGACATTATGCATCCAGATTATGTTTCTTTAGCATAGGCTGGACAACCGTATGCCTGAAACATGCAGGAACAGTGCCGGTGGCAAGGCAGGCATTAAGAATAGATTGGATGGAAAGACCAATAGTATCAAAAGCATCTTTGATAGTCTGTGAAGGGATAGGATCATGTGGGGCTGTTGATGGTTTCATGTGCTTTACAATGTCCCATAGGTCAGTGTAGGACACTGCTTGGAATTGGTGAAAAATAGGTGTAGCAATGGGGAAATGTGGTGTTGTGTCAGATACAACAGGAGTGAACTGCGCTCTGATGTGGTCAATTCTCTCAATATAAAACGTCAAGAACTCTTCACAGGTATTGGTGGATGCCTCGACCCCTGGAGAGACTTGGGGGTTAACAATTGAGTTTATGGTATTAAATAAAATTTTAGGGCGATGGGAATGTTTATTTATAATGTCTGAGAAATGCTTAGCCCTAGCTTTTTTAGCTGCAGCTTGGAAATTGACCAGGGAAGTTTTGAATATTTCTAAAGAGACTGTGAGGTGATCTTTTTTCCACTTACGCTCAGCTCTTCGACAAACCTGCCAGAGATGGCGGGTGGAATCATCAAGCGACTGTTGGGATTTAAAGTAAGGGCGTCTATGTTTAAGGGGGGCCACAGTTTCAAGGATAGCTGAACAAGATGTGTTAAAAAAGTATATTAGCTCATCAGGGCTCAAGACTTGATCATGGGCAGTGATAGAGGCAGAGATAGCATTTCCTAGGTAACATTCAGAAAACTTATTTGCAGTAAAATGGTTAATATGACGAGAGTAGTGGATAGAAGGTCTGGCTGTATATAGTGGGTTACATAGTTTAACATTGAACACAATAGGCATATGGTCAGAGAAGGATGCATCCTCAATGCTTATGTTATCAATGGAAAACCCTTGGGATAAGATCAGAACAAGGGTGTGCCCATGAACATGGGTCGCCTGATTTATGTGCTGGAGGAGGCCAAATTACTACTTTACATGGCAAAACTCACTAACCAAGGGTTTACCTGGGCAGCAAACATGAATATTAAAATCACCCAAAATCAACAAACGGTCATAGGATGTTGCATAAAATGAGAGAAAGTCTAAGAATTCTTTTATAAAATGTTTATCTGATTTGGGAGGCCTGTAGACAAGTGCGCACATCAATGGTGTAGTAGCAGATTCTACTTTTACGCATTGTACCTCAAAGGAAGAAAAGCTCCCAGCAGAGAGTGATTGTACCTTAAGCCGGTTTTTAAAGATCAAGGCCAAGCCCCCTCCTCTTCCCGAACTCCTCGGACTGCTTATGAATGAGCAGTTTGTGGGGCAGAGTTTGCCAAAAACAGATGTCTCACCAGTACCAGAGCCAATCCATGTCTCCGTTAAAAACAACATTTTCAGATCCGCTGGGTAAAAAAGTCATTTAAAATGAAGGTCTTGTTTGACACGGACCTGCAGTTCAGTAGCGCCACCTTAGCCGCAAGGTAATCAAAAGGCTGTGTAGGTTGAGAGCGTCGCAATGGGCGGATGTTCAGGAGGTTCACCCCGCCGTTTTGAATGCGCAGTCTGATCCGCACTCGAAGACCGCCGCAATTTCCTCACTCCCTACGTCGCTTCTAGCGGTGGGAAATGTAGCAGGAGTGGTCCTGTGAGTTTTGTGATAATTGGCCTTACGGTTGCTCATTTGTGTTCATTAATGTCCAGAGCCACACCCCTTTCGAAGTTCATTGGTCAATAACTTGAAAAGTAATTGATATATCTTTTTTTTAATAAACTTGGTCCAATGATGATTCACTGAAATTTTGGTGGCAATCGGAGCTAAGGTTTAGGAGGAGATGTCAAAAATGTGTTTTAAAAAAAATATAAAATGGCGGAATATTTTTTTAGGCAGACCTTAATGGTCCTTGAGGCTTTTTTGTAGAGCACACTGAGCTGGACCTGTGTAAGAAATTTCAAGTAAATCAAACTTACGGTGTGAGGGGCGTGGCCTTTTTACAAGTTTACATTTTGAAGCCTTGATTACAGCAACACCATGTGGCCGATTAGGTATATATTTCTATGGAAGCACATGCACACCATTTCCAGTTATTCCCCCAAGTTTCATGTTCCTAGCTCATTCCAGCTCACGGGAATTTCAGCCGGCGTGGCAGACAACAAATAATAATAATAATAACCATTCAACATAAAAACAATAGGGTTCTACCACTTCGTGGTTGAACCCTAATAATAATAACCATTCAACACAAAAACAACAGGGTTCTACCACTTCGTGGTTGAACCCTAATAATTATAACCATTCAACACAAAAACAATAGGGTTCTACCACTTCGTGGTTGAACCCTAATAAAACAAATAAAGCACATGTACATAAGTATTCACAGCTTTTGCCATAACACAAAAAATTTAGCTCAGGTGCATCCTGTTTCCACTGATCATCCTTGAGATTGGTGTCCACCTGTGGTAAATTCAGTTGATAGGACGTGATTGTCCAATAGGGGCGCAGATGGCTCAGTGGGTAGGGAGTCAGACTTGTAGTCAGAAGGTTGCCAGTTTGATTCCCGACTGAGCCAAATGTCGTTGTCAAGACACTTTACCCTAATTGCTCCCAGGTCGTTGCTGTAAATAAGAAATTGTTCTTAGTCAACTTACCTGGTTAAATAAAGGTTAAATAAAAAATAAAAAATAAATTGTCTATATATTGTCCCACAGTTAACAGTGCTTGTCAGAGATGGGGCATTTTGAAAGAGAGTTAGGAATGAGAAGTTTGTGAAGAAGAAGATGTAAGAGGCTGTGGGTGGAGTGGAGGACTGCTCCAAGACATGGGGTTTTAGGATGTTGGTAACTAAATCTTGTTTCATGTTGTATTCTAGGCAGAAGGTGGGTGATGTTAGGCTGCATATGTATGGTCAGGATTTGGGAAGAGTTTCAGAGATTAAGTATCTAGGGTTGTGGTTTGATGAGAGGCTTACTTGGAGGAGGCATGTGGAGTATGTGGAGGTGAAGTGTAGGAAGGTGTTGAACCTAATGAGGGCCGTGGCTGGTTTTGATTGGGGGGCGAACAGGCAAACACTGTTGTATATGTATCAGGCACTGATTAGATCAGCAATAGATTATGGGTGTTTTATTTATGGAGCGGCGGCCAAAACGGTGGTACAGCGACTAGACATTGTACAATCACGAGCACTGAGACTATGTGTGGGGGCTATCAGGACCACACCATTGGTGGCATTGCAGGTTGACACGGGGGAATTATCACTGAGCTTGAGGCGGGACAAGTTGGCATTGGCATATTGGAAAAGGATGAAGTGGTGTGCAGAAGGTCACACTGTGGTTGTGGTGACCAGGGAGTGTTGGGAGAGGGACATGGGAAAGAAGAGGGGGTATGGGTGGATGATTGGGCAGAAAGTTACAGAGTATGGCCTGGGGGGAATTGTGATTGGCCCGGCGATTGCCTTGGGGTCTATCCCACCGTGGCTCTTCCCTACACCAAGTGTGGATTTGGGCATGATTGAGGAGAGGAGGGAGTGGGGCAAAGGGGATGTGTGTGAAGAGGTATATCAGCTACTGTTTTTATGAGTTTTAAGGGTGTATATAGATGGGTCTAAGGCAGCGACTGGTGGTAGGTTGCGGGCAGGGGTGCATGTCCCTGAGTTCAATGTACAGTAAGTGTGTGTCAAAGAGTGACATAATGTATCAGTGTATACGGCAGAGATGGTGGCTGTGATCGTTGGTCTGAGATGGGTGGAGAATGTGACACCAGGTAGGGTAGAGATATGTTCAGATTCTGCAGCTTTGTTAAGTAGTGTGTAGAATGGTAGGTCAGATAGGGAGGATTTGTTGGGTGAGATGACGGGGATATTGATGGGGTTGGAGAGACAAGGGGGTGGTTGTGAGGTTTTGTTGGGTTCCCTCTCATGTTGGAGTGGAAGGTAATGCAAGGGCTGACTTGGTGGAAAAGAGTGCTTCGAGGAAGGTTGAGGTAGAGGTTAAGGTATCGTTGGGGCGCAGGGAGGTCAAGACTTTTATAAGGGCAGCAGGGATTGAGGTGTGGGAGAGACAGTGGGGTGACGGTAGGTTTTGTCATAATGTACATAGGTCAGTGAAAGAGTTGGGAATGGTAGGGTGTAGGAGAGAGGAGGTGGTATACAGTAGGAATGAGGTATGGTTACAAGGGTTTAAATGACAGGTAGGACAGGTAGGTTTTTTCATAATATACATAGGTCAGTGAAGTAGGAGTTGGGATTGGTAGGATGTAAGAAGAGGGAAAGAGGTGGTGCCAAAGGTCTTATTTATTTTATTACGAACGTGGGGCTTTATAGGAGGATATAGCAGGGAGGGTGTGACCGGCTTCACACTCCAGTGCAGTAGGTGGCAGTATATGCACATATAGTTGGATGCAATCTGTCAATAAAACTGAAAAGAAGTGCATGTCAGAGCACAAATTAAGTCATAAAGTCCAAGTAATTGTCTTTTGACCTCAGACACAGGATTGTATCGAGGAACAGATCTGGGGAAGGGTACTGAAAAATACTGGCAGCATTGAATGTCCAATTGAAGCATTGAAGTGGCCTCTAGCATACATAAATGTAAGGGGTTTGGAACCACCAGGATTCTTCCTAGAGCTTGCCGTCCCAGCCAAACTGAGTGATCGGGTAGAAGGGCCTTAGTCAGGGAGGTGACCAAGAACCTGATGGAAACTCTGACAGAGCTCCAGAGTTTCTCTGTGGAGAGAGGAAAACCTTCCTCCACAGCACTCGACCAATTAGGCCTGTATGGTAGGGTGGCCAGACGGAAGCCACTCCTCAGTAAAAGGCACGAGAGCCTGCCTGGATTTTGCCAAAAGGCACCTGAAGGACTCTCAGACCATGAGAAACAAAATTATCTGGTCTGATGAAACAAAGAATGAACTCTATGGCCTGAATGGCAAGCGTCATGTCTGGAGGAAACCAAGCACCGCTCACCACCTGCCCAATATCATTCCTACAGTAAAGCATGGTGGTGGCAGCATCATGCTATGGGCAACTTTTAAAGCGGCAGGAACTGGGAGACTAGTCAGGATCAAGGAAAAGATGAATGCAGCAATGTACAGAGACATCCTTGCTGAAAACTTGCTCCAGAAAGTTTTTGACCTCAGAGGGGATAACAAAGGAGTGGCTACAGGACAACTCTGTGAATGTCCTTGAGTGGCCCAGCCAGAGCCCAGACTTGAACCTGATTGAACATCTCTGAAGAGTTCTGAAAATGGCTGTGCACCTATGCTCCCCATATGACCTGATGGAGCTTGAGAGGTCCTGCAAAAGAGAATGAGCGAAACTGCCCAAAAATAGGTTTGCCAAGCGTGTAGTATCATACTCAAAAAGACGTACGGATGTAATTGCTGCCAAAGGTGCTTCAACAAACTTTTGAGTATGAATACTTATGTACATACTTATGTACAATTATTTTTTCGGTTTTTATTTTTAATAAATTCAAACACACTTATTTCACATTGTCATTATGGGGTATTGTTTGTAGAATTTTGATGGAAATAATGAATTTAATACATTTTGGAAATAGGGTGCATTAAATGTGGAAAAAGTGAAGCGCTGTGAATACTTTCTGAATACACTGAATATTACAAATACACATAGTTTAATGTTTAGGCTTGTTTCCTTTATGTATTTTATCTGGTTACACAGATACTAAAACTGTCATTTTGTCTGTTTAGGGACCAGGGCTGATGTTCTCCGAATAAACAAGTATGTGTTGGAGGGAGGTTCGATCTGTCTGGGTGAACTCCCACTAGACGATCTTGGAGACCCTTCAACATTAAAATGGAAGATTAATGACAATATAATAGTAAAAAATCATAAAATATCTCATTCATTTGAGAAGAAAATGGACTATAACCTTGTTAACTACACTCTGTGCATAAGAAATATAATGGCAAATGAAAGTGGAACATATGTTGCATCATATGACAGAGAATGGAAAGTATTGAGTTTTGAATACAGATTAGCAATACAGAGTAAGTTTTGTGACATTTATTTAATTTGTATTATGTACTGCAATGTTATGCTTGTTCTCTCACTGTCCTGTTACCAGCCATCCATGTAAAATATATATTTCTACCGATGGTTCTTGTAGAAGCTGTTCCCCTTCCAACCATGCAGGTGACATACTCCAACTCAAGTTCAGGAATTTGTAACGTCACAGTGAACTGCTCAGGCTGGGAGTGGTCGGTCTGTACAGGGGAGCAATGCTTACCGTTCCAGCAGTCTCTGTCACTCTCTGATTTCAACGTCTCAGTCTCCAGTAACAATGGAGTCATCCAGTGCACTGTCAACAATTATGTCAGCACAAAGACAGTGTTACAATCCATTGAACACACATCATGTAAGTCCAATTAAAAAAAACTACCACCTATGCATTTGTCTATCATTTAAAAAAAGAAAATCTATGTTTTAATTTTAAACAGTTATAATAACAGTTGTGTGTAACCTCTCAGGTAAAAGCAGTAATGATAGCAAGGCCTCTACATTGCCAATGATTGGGTACAGTTGTATTGCTGTATGCAGTATCTGTGCAATCGTTGGTATAGCAACCATATCAGCCAGAAAATGCAGATCTGCTGAAGAAGAACAAGCGTTACAGGTACCTTCTATGTCCTACATGTGTAGCATTGTTGAGTCTTGCCTTTGTTTTGTGTTTATATAATTTGTTTTTATCTCCTTAAATTTTATGTGTCTTAATAATGAAACAAGTTTGAAACTACAAGTCCATTGAATCATATTTCATGTTATGTAAAAACTTAAAATTGATAAAAAGTAATCTCAAATTCACATTGAGATGACTAAACAACTAGGGATTTTGATTGAAAATCATGTAATCGTTTGCAATGGGGAGGACTTGATTTTGAGGCCTAGACTCAGGCCACTAACACCGCACTACTCCTGCCTATGGAAAAAAAAGTTTAACCTTGAAATAAAATATTGTACATTACCCATTTTACCATCAAGAGGTCTAACAAGGAGGATGCCTATAATAATCAGTTCAGTGCACACAGACAAATGTGCCCTGAAATGTCCCTTGGAGGCACTGCTGCGTCAAAGGCTGAGGTTTAAGTAACTCTGCCCAGGGTAAACCCTTTCCGTCGGTTTTGCGGACACAGATTAAGCCTAGTCCTGGACTAAATAATCAAGTTAAATGGAAATCTCAATGGAATCTTAAACTTCAATTGAAAAATATACATATTACAGTTGATACTTGTTGTTTTTAGCCATGCATGTGACAGAAAAAAGAGCAGCGCAAATCCTCTAAATGGGTGGTTCTCTGGATTGTTATAACGTTTCTCTGCAGCTCAGTTTGCTATGAATCCTGGATCGTGTGGCATTTCATGACGAGCAATACAGAGCATGCTGGTTCCACCATAAATTTCAAAATCCCTCAGTTTTGATTTTGTTGAACCAAATTTAAAGCAAAATTTAAAAACAAAAGAAATATAATTTGTAAATTTACTAATTAGTAGATTCAAATATTGATCCATTCCCTACAAAATAGGCATAGGAATATTATAAGATAATTGCAGTTAGGTAATTAATACCGTGTAGTGTCTTAATTTAAAAAAATTACCCCGGCTTACTATCCACCACTGACACAAGGCCTGGTCATCATCCAATCCAGGAGATGTCTTTTCTCTCCATTATGCACACCAATGTTACCATTCTTCCACAATCATTATCACTGCATCTCAAATTGCATACTACTTACAGTACTACAAGTACTTACTGCACTGAGGATGGTAAAATACATACTTTTAAGTAAATAGTAAGCAAGTATGCCAGTATTGGGACATACTACCTCGTCATTAAATTGCATCTTAAAATAGACATAAAAATCACACAATTTTAAGATTACCAACCAACAGGCTTTGTTCTAATAAGGTTGGCAAGAAGCCAGTCATTTATAAATAGTAGATAGCTGGTTTGGTAGAATATGTACTGTACATATATATGTATATCATTGTGCCTCAAAAATTTGTCAAATCCATTTAGTTATCTATGAAGTACAGTTGTTGCTGGTTTAGGGCTTAGCTAGAGCACTAGCAAGCTCAGCATATTATGTTAGATTTCGTAAGCATTTGTCCAGTGAAAAGTCAGGAGAATCCTACCCTATTTCCTTGCGTTCTGTTTTCACATTTATTTGAGGGCTATTTTCTAATTTCCTAATTTCTGTCTTGTACGTAACTCGTTATGCACACTGTAGTAAACTCATCATTCTTTTTGCAATCAGGATTTTTTGTGAAAGTGTCATGGTTTCCCTTGTATCTTGTTTCTAGTTTATTCATTTATAGTTTTCCCCAGTGTTTCCATGTCTTGTGTCTAGTGCATAGGTTTTTAACCCTCTCATCAGGGGCCTCATTTATAAAACTTTGCGGTGGATTTGCATCAGAAGTGGCGTACAGATGAAATATAGGACATGTGTACACAAAGAAATATTCAGATTTATAAAAGCATGCGCACGCACGTCCTACGCCTTTTTCCCTTCATAAATCACAATCAACTTTAATACGTAGCGCAGCTTTTGCGGCTACATGTCCCGCCTTTATTTGCCTATAAATAGTCATTGAAACGCCCCAAAATTAATATTCATTGATTGAGAAAGCATGGGAAACACGGAGGAAAACCAAAAAAAGCCATTCACTCAATGTGAAGTAGAAAATATTATTGGCGAGGTGGAAAAGAGGAGGAAAATGTTGTTTGACGGACACTGTGTGGCCATTACTAATGCCATAAAGGCGTTGGAGTGGCAAAAGTTTGCAAACACTATGACGCAGCCTGAGAGTCGGACAATGGCCGAAATATAAAAAAGTGGTCAAGACGTCAAAGTCAAAACGCGTCTAGTGCTTTATCGCGAAAGTCTGCCACGGTTGGGGGAAGATTAGTTAAATTAGTGAGCAACATGTCTGCAAATTATTTGGACATTGATGGAATGAAAATGCTTACGATTAATGACAGCATTTCTTTCTCATTTGGTGCCCTCATTCGGTGCCCACGAGTACAGTCAATAGCACTGATACCTTTGGGAAACCAGACATATAGCTGCAAATTGTGCTTTTGCGTTTGGCTGTTCACCTGCGGTGTACGGAAACTTCATGTAGGCTAATTATGCGACAAGCCTATAATTATACCCAACACGTCTGGCATAACCAAGCTAAGGATTGGCTGAGATATCCCTGACCTGTCAGCCAATTCCCTCTGGAAAGTGCCAGTCGCTAAATCCTGTAATTATGAAAGGCGCCACTAAATAAAATGCACTATTAGGCTGTTGTAATTATTATCTTAACAGCGCAAGATCAGCTATTGTGTCAATACGCATTGGGATGGAATGGCTTTTTATAACCATCCATTTAACTGTATCTGATAATCTACAGATGTCGGTATTAATCTATTTGTAAATGGGAAATAGTTCTGCATAAATCTAATTCTATCTATCTATCTATCTATCTATCTATCTATCTATCTATCTATCTATCTATCTATCTATCTATCTATCTATCATATATTTGTCTTTCTGCTCCGACAGACATCGAAAAGAATATCAGTTTTAAACATGATTTTGTTCTGTTTACCATATTATTTATGAGGATGAATTACATAACATGCCAATATAATTACAAAATATATTTGAGTGTTCTTTTTGCAAATGTGTCTTTATTTGCATTTACGTTGGCTACAATCTTGTTTTATTTGATTTGTATTTCACCACAGGCTGTTGATTGTGAGAATGGCTTTGTGAAATGTTCATATTATTAATGAGAGGCAGTATTTCGATATCGTTTAGCTACACAATGGTCTGCAGTTTCAGACAGCTTCACGTGTTTCACACATCTGCCGGCGGTGTCGCCATTTCTCATTTCACCCGTTTTTTTTGTGCGTACGCATGGGTCAGAGTTGTCGTGAAGGACCGCACATTTTCCCGTCAAGTTTGCTTTTTATAAATCCCAATTATTGCGTAGAGAGTTGCGTATGTCTTCTTTTGTGCGTACGCAACGGTTATAAATGAGGCCCCTGGTCTGGGACCTTCAGATGTTCCAGAGTTTTGTTGTAGCCCTGAACGGGCACATCGGATTAGGCTTGTCAGCCAGTCATCAACCCAATTAATAATATATCAAAGTCAGCCAGTCCTGTGTTTTTTGGAAAAACAGATTCATACATACATTTTTAATGTAGTGTATTTTCCTGGATTTCTGGAGGATTCTTTTCGGCCCAACCAGATTTAATCCAGCCCAACCAAATGTGAATTTCTGCCTACATCCTACAACCTTTGCAGTGCTTGTTTCCCATTTCAATAGGAACTGCAATGAAGATATGATGAGTGGTTCTACCACAGTGTTTGTTAATGGGCACGCGCCAGTCCCTATTTGCTTAATTGTGTAACAACACATTGCATAGTGTATGAAATCATTATCACATAATCTTTTGTGTTTTTAAATGACTAACCTAAATTATAGTGTTTGTAAGTTCATGACTTATATATAATATATAATATATAGTTATATTTTTACAGTAAAAAATTCTACAAATAGCACATTTAACATTATATAAAAAACATGAAAATAGGGACAGAAATGTTGCCATTGCTACTGCTTGCCATATATGTCTTTGTTTTTATACTAATATTCTCTAGTGAATATGATTATTTTAAAGATTCTACATAATAAAATAAGGTCTAATAATAATGTCTCCTAACAGGTGAGGCCAGTGGGTGTTCCCCAACGTATGATGCCAGGACCACAGCCCCCTTCAGAGTCTGATGTGAACACTATCTATGTTACTGCTGGTATTCCAAGAGCCGCAGCAGGAGATGTTGGCTACGCAGTGGAAGAAGAGAGGCTGGGCTCACCACAGGCAGAGTCAATCAGCACTGTGCAGCCACCAGTGATAGACCGCCATCCACTGAGGAAAGTGGGTGCTTCGCCGGAAGACCGACCAGTGGACTCTACATCGGTCTACAGTGCTGTTCAGAAACCACTTATACCACAGCGACATCAAGTGTTCAGAAATAGGAATGTCAGCAACACAGACACAGTGTACTGCACAATTGGAGGTAAATTACCCCTCCATTCTTCTCAGTGATCCCTGGATATTGCAATGAAAATTCCGGACAGCACAATAGCCTCTTTGTGAAGGCATCATGGACAATTAAACATAAAACATATGTAGGTAAATAAAAATAGTTAAATGAAGATTATCCCTCCAACGTCTTGGGGCGCTTTAGTCCACTTGGCACACAGTTGACTTTTTGGCCTCTAGAAAGGTCATACTTTGACCTACAGTGAAGTGGCTTATGGTTTTAGATTCAGAGGACCCATAGCTACAACATGGTTGAATGAAATCCAACAATCTGGGTCACTGAATTTTATGTTTTATTAAATATTTATCCCAAAAAACTAAAGAACGTATGTATTTTTTGTTGTTTTTTACATGTTATCCATAATGAATAAGACTTTTTATTGCTTATTGTCAAGCCTCTAGGGGTCGTGGACCAGTGTGCAATGTTTAGAGGCCATGTAAACAAGTCAACATGCTACAGTCATTTCTAACAAGATTTCTATACATTTTTAAAACCCAGCTTAATTCCAATACTCATTTGCAATTACATTGAACTGTCTTGTTATTGACAGAATAATACAATTGTATGCAAAAGTTTAGGCACCCCTGATGCAAGGTTATCAAGGGAAGAGGACAGGCAGGCATTGTAATGGGTAGTGAGTTCAGAGGGGGACAAGGGGACAGGACTGGTGTATGTTTCAGTCAGGGTTTTCAGATCAGTTGGGTTTATGTTTTTTACATTTCTAAATGTGTTGTTACAGTTGACATGTTGCATGGAAAGGGGAACATGTATGTCAAACAGAACAGGTTTATGGTCAGAAATAGGGAGATGACAATCAGTAATATTGGAGGGACAGACACCAGTGTCATATTAAAATCACCTACAAGCCATATATTGGGAGACATGGCACAGACAGTCAACAATGAAGAAGATTCTGTTAAAATTAGTTCAAATATTTTTTTGAGCTCTATGCATGATTAAAATATTCAGCCACACACAGTGATCCTAGTGGATAGGCAGGCAGCAGACTCCTGAAAAAGAAGGGCATCACCCCCTTTCTGGAGGGTGACACCGATGGCCATCTCAATGGCCTGCGCCCGCCTCATCGGAATGTCAGACAGCAGTGGCCCGGGATGGGGCGCTGCATGCTGAGGGTGAGGTGGCAAGGCAGCCGGTGTTAGCCGTAGGGGCACTGCAGGTGTATTGGATGGTGTGCGGCTGGCACTGGCTGTGGAGAAGGGGGCGGAGCCTGGTGACCATTGCTGCTGCAGCTGGGGACCCGCAAGGTCAACGCTGCAACTGGCAATGGTGGACCCCCAGAGGTTTCCGCTGCAGCTCTCATCTCTCTAGGGGTCTCCTCTGTAGTTGCTGCATCCCCGAAGTTCTCTGCTGCTATCGGCGATGGCGGACCCCCAAGGTTTCCGCTGCAGCTCTTGTCTCACTGGGGGTCTCATCTGTAGGTGCTGCCTCCCTAGTGGTCTCTGCTGAGGGGGGCAGAGTCCTGGTGTTCTCTGCAGCTACAGGCTGTGGATGACCCCTGGTGGTCTCTTCTGCAGCTGTAGGTGGGTCACTGTATTTGACACGGGGCAGCTCCACTGGAGGTTGTGCGAGTGGCGGGACCCCCGTCTCAGGCAAAGGGGACAGAACCCCTGGCATTGGGGGAAAAGCCTTGAAGTCGGCCGCAGGCTGCAATGTAGCCAGCACCTTCCTTGGGCAGAGGTGTCTGGCCCCCTGGGTGAGGCGCATCTCACTGAATCTCCGGCACGGGCTGAGTAGGTGGGGCCTCCGTTGTGGTCCTGGCTTCTTCTACTTCCAGACTCCTCACGGAGGGTGGAGCTACAGGCTCTGATATGACAGAGGGCTCTACAGGCTCAGATATGACAGAGGGCTCTACAGGCTCTGATATGACAGAGGGCTCTACAGGCTCTGATATGACAGAGGGCTCAACAGGCTCTGATATGACAGAGGGCTCTACAGGCTCAGGCCTGGAGGACTCAGCTTGTGGCACTGGGAAGAAGAGCAGAGCAGAGATGGCTGTCATGACGTGGTGACCATGGTGGCTTCTGGTCTCTGTGGATCAGGCGTTGGAGAGTCCCGCAGGTCGCTCAGCAGTCCCAACTTCCTGGGTTGTGGGACTGGAGTTTAGGGGAACTCTAGCTGGTTAGAGCGGCCGGATAATTTTTGGAGTGGTAGCATGCCTCTAACCAACTCTGGGTATCACTGTCCTTGTCCCCCTCACCTTCCTCCTCACTTAGTTCCAGGCCCACCTCCCAGCATATTAGGTCCAGTACCTCTTAACTGTCGTCCTCTTCTACCTGCTGCTCCTCCTCCTCTCCCTGCACTCTTCTAAAAGAATCCTTGGGGATTTAGGGGGTTAGCATGCTTGAGCCTGTCGTGGGCGATGTTTCCCATAGCTAAAGTTTTCAGCCATGCCTATCCTACACATCATTCGGTAGGGGAATCCAAAGGGAGTATAGCCTTCTCCCAAATACTGTCTAGTGGCACAGATGAGTTTGTCCAACTCCCCATAGACAGCATCCTCTCCTACCGGGTTATATTATTTCTCCCGTGCTGGTCAGCTGTGCCCATAGAAATGGAATGGATAGAAAGTACATTCCAATTTAAATCAATGTAGCAGAATGGTCAAAGCGGCAGACATTTTTATGTGTACCATTCCATTGCAAAGATCTAGCAGCCTACTTCCGCATTAAACCGGTTTGCCTGTTATCACCCTGACAACTAACAACAATTGCCATTTTGTTGTGTACTAATCGAATGACCACGGCAAACAGTTCAATGTCCATATTATCCATTCTATTTCTATGGCTGTGCCTCTTCTTTTGCTGTCTCCTTGTTTGGTAAGGTATTCTGTAATAGTGATCCATGGTGAAATGTGTACTGATTAGACAAGTGTGAAGTTTGAGGATAAAACAAATGTAGTTTTAATTCAAAATGCACATAAAAACGAAAATACTACATATTACATATGACACTGTGGCATACAGGTGACAATACCTGACCAAATACACATACTAACACAGCTGCAGAGGCAATCAATAACTGTCATTGGCTAAATGACACATGTGATGTGGATCATGTGACTTAAAGAGTGGGAACTGAAAAAAAACTATTTACACAGGGTAGAAATCATATGAAACTAAACAGAGTAGAAGCACTGTAGCCATCAAGAAATTGGGGAATGATCCAGGAGAGAGAGGTAAGGAAAATTAGGAGAAGACTGGTCAATACATATAAAAAGTATGAAATGACTCATGTGGCTCATAATCCAGTTTATCTAGTTATTTGAACATTGGTTTATAAACTTACATAATATACAGTGAACAAAAATATAAACGCAACACTTTTGTTTTTGCCCCAATTTATCGTGAGCTGACCTAAAAGATCTAAGACTTTTTCTATGTACACAAAAGGCCTATTTCTCTCAAATATTGTTCACAAATCTGTCTAAATCTGTGTTAGTGAGCACTTCTCCTTTGCAGAGATAATCCATCCAACTCACAGGTGTGGCATATCAAGATGCTGATTAGACACCATGATTATCACACAGTTGTGCCTTAGGCTGGCCACAATAAAAGGCCACTCTAAAATGTGCAGTTTCATCACACAGCACGATGCAGGCTATGATACATTTTTTTAGTACATTTAACAAAACTCATTTATATATTTATTTCAAAAAGCAAAGAAATATAAAAAATAATAGCAATTCAAAACAGGAAAAAATAAAACAGAGCAGAAAAAGAGCAAGAGAGTGAAATACAGAGAGTGCAATGACAGTAGCAGGTTCGGACTGGGACAAAAAAAAGGCCCGGGACTTTGAAGCGCAGGCCGGGCCACGACCCGTTTACAGACCCAAATACAAATGAACACACCATCCACTATATGATAAACTATGATGCACTGCTATCATTGGCTGCTTACAACATATCTAGTAATACAGAATTTAACCCTTAACAATGGAAGAACTTCCTCTTGCAAGTGACCAAATTACAAAAGCTGTAAAAAAATAAACAATAATCAGTTAACTATAATCAAAGCTCAAAATCAAGTAACCAACTTGCAGATAATAACCCTGTCAACATTGCAAATCAGTCTCTGCCCTGCTCCCTACCTAGACCGTCACAGCCGCCTCCAGCTCTCAGTCTCCTCATTCCCATCATCACCTGTGGCTGCTTTCAAATGCAGAAAATAACAGACAAAAAACAGTACATTTATTACTGAAGAGATTAAAGCTATGATGTGCATACAGCTCTCGAAAAAAGAAAGAAAAATTGGTCTTAAATCAACTGAAAACCTCAGGGGCCGTATTTTAATGATCTAAGCGCACGGCATGAAGCGCATGGTGTAAGTGCGTTTTGGGCGTGTCCAAATCCACTTTTGCTAGTTTGATGGCGGAAAAAAGGGTCCATGCGCCAGGCGCATGGTCTGAAAGGGTTGTACTAAGTGTCTTCATTATTTCATGGGTGTGTTTTGGGCGTAACATGCAATAAAGTAATCAGAGATTCATCTCCCATTCCCTTTAAGAGCCAGGCACGTTTTTACCTTTCGCACATTGCTATTATGATGGCGTATTTGCACCGTACTATTTTTTTTAATAATCTTTTGCATGTTCGTGTGCTGCTGCGCTTCCCTGTGTGTGTGTAACAAGCATAGAGTGCACGCGCTGTGCATACGCCTAGGTGCATAGGACTAATTTGCTTTTAAAATAACAATGACATGCTGCGCCATTGACATTAGACCAGGTTTTAGTTGGTCAATGGTGCAATCGCTTTTCGAATCCTCAAGATAGCAATACACCCAGAATTATTATGAACACACCTCCATGTTAGACCAGCACGCCCATGGGCGCAAATACGGGCGCAGGTGCACTTGCTATTTAAATGCCCCGGGCGCCGGATGGGAAATAGACAACTGCATCGGTCTTAAACCAGCAAAGACACTTGCATTCGGGCTTTGCGCTGCGTTGCACCGCATGCAAGATAGGGCCCCAGGAATGTGATCAAGAGGAAGATATATGGTCACAAGCCATCAAACAAAGCTGAGCTGCTTGAATGACTGCGCCAGGAGTGGCAACAATTCACACAACATCACTGTGAATGAGTGATGGAGAGCATGACAAGACACTTGAAAGTCAATTATTACTATTATACAACTATTATTATTCCACCAAATTTTGATTTCTAAACTCTTCATAATTTAAAACATTGTGTTGTTTAAAAATGATTAGCCGCTTATTTTCTTAGCATTATTCGAGGTCTGACAACACTGTATCTTTAAAATTTGGGAGAAATGTTGTCGTTTTATGGAAAAGTAGTTTATGGAATAAAACAAACATTTTCATTTACCCAAACAAATAGCCCTACTTGTCAATAGTAAAACCATACTCATAAAGAAATATATTGAATGTCCATGAGATAGTGCTATGGCTCCATAAATCAACGAAAAATGCATATATTCCATACAAATAGTCCATAATACATAAATCAAACTAGACCCAAATATACATTTAAACCGTCTTATGCACGACTACAGATTAAAGTTCAAGGGTATTTGTGATGATGTGGGCCGGAAGGGTAGCTTTAGCATGTAAATATATTTTTTTAACTAAGAAAAAAATGCCCAAGAGAAAGGGACACATAATCTACTGTGAGGATGGTGTGTTCAGGGTGATGAGCTGTGTTGCTTTTACGCCAAACATAACGTTTTGCATTGTTGCCAAAAAGTTTGATTTTGGTTTCATCTGATTTTGGTTGCACCTTCTTCCACATGTTTGGTGTGTCTCCCAGGTGGCTTGTGGCAAACTTTAACTGACACTTTTTATGGATATCTTTCAGAAATGGCTTTCTTCTTGCCACTCTTTCATAAAGGCCAGATTTGTGCAGTATACATCTGATTGTTGTCCTATGGACAGACTCGCCCACCTCAGCTGTAGATCTCTGCAGTTCATCCAGAGTGACCATGGGCCTCTTGGCTGCATCTCTGATCAGTCTTCTCCTTGTATGAGCTGAAAGTTTAGAGGGACGGCCGGGTCTTGGTAGATTTGCAGTGGTCTGATACTCCTTCCATTTCAATATTATTGCTTGCACATTGCTCCTTGGGATGTTTAAATAATGTTGCTCGCCCAATTTGTCAGTTTTTTATTTGTTAAAAAAGTTTGAAATATCCAATAAATTTAATTCCACTTCATGATTGTGTCCCACTTGTTGTTGCTTCTTAACAAAAAATTACAGTTTTATATCTTTATGTTTGAAGCCTGAAATGTGGCAAAAGGTCGAAATGTTCAAGGGGGCCGAATACTTTCGCAAGGCACTGTATAGACCAATATCAAACATCACTTTTCGAAGTAAGGTGCTTGAGAAAGCAGTTTGTCACCAACTCAACACATTTCTAAATGACAACAACATTATAGAAAAGTTTCAGTCAGGTTTTAGAGCAAACCATAGTACAGAAACTGCCCTGACCAAAATAGTAAACAATTTAAGACTACTTTGCCATTACGGGTGCAGACATCTTGGTTGCGGATGTGACAATTTTAGAAGAGTGGGAGGAGTAATCTAGCTAGCTAACTGATATTAATTGGGATGCTAACGAAAAACAGTATTAAAATAAAATGTAAAACAAAATTTTGCTTTAAAAACTGAACTGCTGACTCCTTTGAGTCTCTTACAACCGAACGTCATAGCCAGGCCCTAAACGCCCCTTTGCTTTATCACCGATTTTAAAATCAACGAGACTATAATTCAAAGAATGAACATCATTATGTATTCCAGAAGGCTTAAATGGATTGAGACCATATACTCCTCATGAAAACATTTACTGAGGTAATAAATCAAGTGAGAAGTGTCTATCATTCTCATAGATTATAAACCATGCTATTTTGCAATCAGACATATTGCACCCATCTGAAATTCAGATAGAATGCAGGTATAAGGCACTTCCGCATTTGCGTCACTTTGCCAAACCGGATGCTCGCCCTGTGATTACTTGCAGAACATTCTTTGTCAGTCTTGTCGACCATGTATCCAAAGGACCATGATATACTATGCAGTGTCGCAAGAGAAAGCTGTCTTGCTCCACTACTTTTTTCACTATACATGCTTCCACTAGGTGAGGTCATCAGAGAACACAATGTAAATTTCCACAGCTATGCTGATGACACACAGCATTTCCGTAGAGCCAGATGATATGCAATAAGCTCACTCGCTAGGTGCCAAATTGCCATAAATAACTGAATGATAGTTGATTTCCTAAAATTAAAGAAGGATAAAACAGAAATCCTCTTAGTTGGCCCCAAAGTCAAAAGGGAGAAAATCAGCACATGCCTTGGTAACATGACTTCCCGAATCCAACCTGAAGTAAGGAGTTTTATCTCCCATCTTAACAAGGTGACCAAAACATCTTACTTTCACCTCAGACAACTAAAGTTAGATCATTCATAAACCAGAAAGATGCAGAGAAACAAATTCACACATTTGTTACAACTAGATTGGACTACTGCAACGCCCTCCTCACAGGTCTCCCAAAAAATCTTTAGAAAAGATTCAACTCATCCAGAACTCAGCAGTGAGACTCTTAACAAGAACCAAGAGGCGAGAACATATTACTCCAGTTTTGAAATCATTACACTGGCTCCCAGTTCCCTGTAGGATTGATTTTAAGGTCCTTCTGTTTGTTTATAAAACTCTAAATGGCTCAGGACCAGCCAATTTTACACATTCTTTAAAATCCTATGTTCCCCAAAGGGCCCTCAGATCTTCAACAGCTAACCTGCTAATGGTAAAAAAAACACTCACAGTGTCACATCCAGCCCTGTAGGTGGGCTGGGTGTTCACTGGGAATGGGTTTGTTTTCATGTATTGTCTCTGTGATTCCTCTGTATGTGTGGTTATGCCTCCCTCTTGTGTCTAGTTCTTGTCATAGGTTGGTTTAGATTATTAGTTGGGTCATTGTTAGTCACAGATGTATTGTGTTAGTAATTAGTGTGTCTCAGTATTTAACCAGGTTGTTCTCCCCTTGTCTCTTGTCGGTCAATGTTTCCTGTGGCGTCTCCATGTTACATGTTTTACATATTTTGATTTCTGGAAGAAGCCTTGTTTTGCCCCATGAGGCAGGATTATTTTGGTTAGAAATAAAAGTGTCTTGTATCATCACTACCTCGCGCCTGTCTCTACTTAAAGACATGACACACAGACTAATTTGAGATGCTGCCTTTTTTAAGTATTCTCCAATGCTGTGGAACACAATACAAAAAATATCAACATCTATTGATATATTCAACAAGCTGTTAAAATCATATCTTTTCACTCTAGCATTTAACTAAGCCAGCACTCATATGTTTCTATTTCATTGCCAGAAAAGGTGCTTTTTATGTTTATTTTTATATTTCTTTGTCTTGTTG
This sequence comes from Umbra pygmaea, assembly GCA_016801145.1. Lineage (NCBI taxonomy): Eukaryota > Metazoa > Chordata > Actinopteri > Esociformes > Umbridae > Umbra > Umbra pygmaea. Next base: position 27,610 of record JACXGM010007461.1, read on the forward strand.
TAAATGTTTTCATTGATGAAAATTTATTTAAATTTATTTGACTTTTATTGATGTAAAGCACTTAGAGCTGCATTCCTTGTATGTAAATAAAGGTTTATTATATATTATTATTATTTATCTGTAATGCGCTACGTTAAGGTGCATTAAGAATTAGTCCTGAGAAGGTTGAAATCTATATAGACAATGAATATGTACTCAGTCTGTGTTGTACCACATTACATACAGTAGAGTGTAATTAGGCTTGTATTTATCCTTTATTGTTTTGGGCATACATGTTGCCTCTTATATTTAGTGGCTAAATCAAGTGGCTAAATCAAGGTGTTTGTTGTTTTAGTCGAGTGTACCCTACATCTGGTCTCTGTTACTCCACCAACACAGTTTATGACACACACTATGAATATACTATTATTTTAATTGGCTAAATTAAAAAAATAAAAAATAATGGCATTTGGATATTTGAATGTTATAAACTTTTAAAAGGCTGCTGCTTGCACCTAGCGCTGGGTGATATATCGTGTTTTTTGATATACTCAAGTTTATGTTTTAGTGCGAAATGGAAAATTTTTATTTCAATGTTGTAACGTTTTACAAAGACATTTTCTCACAGTCTCCTCTTGTTAGACAAATTAAGTCCCAATTGCGTGACAGCATGAAATGTGCACAGTAGTTATCCACCAATCACAACCCTTTCACAAATTGTAATTGTGCCAGAGAAGTGTAGCCACAATAATAGTGTTCCGCCAAAATGGAGTGAGGAAGCTAGCTGCAGCTCTGCCTATCGTGAAGATTGAATCAACCCGAAAAAGGGCAGACATGTGTCTTCAGTAATTTGGAAGTAGTTTGGGTTTAAAAGGTCTGATGTTCAGCAAACAAATCTTTTTTGTAAAGTTTGTCGAAAAACAATTCCTTTGAAAAGTAGCAGCAAAACCAACCTCGTCCATCACCTGAAACAGAAACACTCGATGGAATGGGAATAATGCGTGAAACTACGCAATGTGGATTCTCCCAGTCGCCCAATTCCGAAAACATCTGCTAAAAGACAAATCACCATAGCCGCACCTTTTTCAAATGTGATCCCTTATGACAGGAAACGTTTGCGTGGAAGGAGATAATGGATGAAGTGTCCTACATTGCAAAAAATATGGTTGTAATATTTCCTGTGGAGAAGCCCGGCTTTAAAAAGCTGCTAAGTGCAGTTGACCCCAAGTATTAGCTGCCAAGCCGCAAGTACAGTATTTCACAGAAGAAGCCCTACCGCGATTATACACTGCGACCCGCGAAAAGAGTTGCAGAGAAGTTGACTAGTGTTTCTTATTTTTCCACCACATCCGATCTATGTTCGAGCAGAACATCAGAGACTTATCTAAGTTTGACAGTCCACTACATAGATGAAGAATGGATTTTGCAAAATGTCTGCCTCAAGAAGTCTTACTTACCCGATGATCATACAGGTGAAGTAATAGCACAGGGTCTAAAAGATGCCCTGGCTTCATGGATGATGAGCGAAGCCTGACAGGTGTGCATGACCACAGACAGCGGGAGCAACATGATCAAAGAATTGCGCTTGAACAACTGGACCCGCCTGCAGTGCTTTGGGCACACGCCAAAAGTGAGTGTGACATTGAATAATGGAAGTATGTTTAAAAAATATATGTTGTGGCTAATGTGACTAATGTGTTAGTACCACAGGCTGTTTAAAGTATAACCATTTTTTACATCATAATGATTAAGGCGAGACACGGCAGGCAAAAACATAGATATTTCATGCAGTGGTCAATTTTGAGATTTTGGGCTAGTTTACTCCTTCAATATGTGTTCTTGCAAGCTGCTATAAAGAAAATATTGAAAATATACATTAGGATGTTTATTTTATTACATTTTTATTACATTTTTTTTTTCAACGCGACATGCCGAGTTTCGCCTGTTTATTGAAGTTTGTCATGCTTGGTACCATTGTAAAGTTCTGAGTCTCCTGCACAACTCTATGCAACCCAAATAAGGGCATTTCCTTTCTATCAGTAATCAATTGCGAATGTCCTAAGGGGGATTTAATGCTAATGATGAAATCTCATTGGCTACCTCTGGTTTCTGGTAACGTGATTCGCTTAGACGCATCACGTGGTGTAGTCCGACACTTTCGTGTTTAGCTTAACCGCGGGACCTTCAAAAATGCCTTTAACCTCTTAAGCCTCGCCCCCTAATTGTCAAATTCTGCCTAAAAACATACCCAAAGTTAAACTCATGTTACACTGGACCTGAGGCAAGTACAAACATATGGTTGATATTTTTATAAAGAAAAGACTTTGAAATTTTTGGATATCTAAAATTCATTTCAAACAAATATACACAGTGAATATGGCACAAGATGAAGTAAAGAAAATGCATAATTATTTTCTGTTTTTATTTTTCTACATCCTCTTTGAAAGAACCCTACAATGTTGTATATTAAGATAGGATACTGGATCCAATTCAAATCATGTTGTTAAGGGGCTGGCCACATTAATCTAACATTTTGTAGTGATTGAGTAAACAGCCAATGAGCTATAGCTTTGTTTGTGAAACTATATTTTTTGAAAAAATGCACCGTGATGACGTTTACATCCGGGTCCTGAGACGAACAAAACATTTCTTTGCTAAATTATCTCCGTCAGTCTTCGGTTAAAATTGTTAATCTTGCACATTTTTAAGATCTCTGTTTCATAAGGATGACGTATATGTCGAAATTGCTAAGGTTTTGGACACTTTTCACATCCGTCTTTTGTTCAGAAGTGCAGGGAAAATACACTAGTTTTTTCATTTATTTATAAGTAGATTTAAAAGTCCGGGAAGAAAATGCAATTTTTACATTCAAGATGGATTTTACCTGGGAAAACTATGCTTTAAGTCATTACTGGGACCCTTTGATGACCAAAAAGAAGGATTTTATGACCGTAAGTAAAATATTTTGTACTAAAAGCTTAACATAAGTGACGTCTGCTAACCTGTATTTCCTAAGTAAAATGTAA